>JAFFST010052757.1:119166-133759 GCA_022414735.1 Noturus placidus
AGAAAGAGAAGAGAAGAGAAGAGAAGAGAAGAGAAGAGAAGAGAAGAGAAGAGAAGAGAAATAACAATAATTCGTGTACATAAATAAATAAACTATGTCGGTACAAAGGTCAATCATAGCTCCATGTGTGCGTGTGTTAGTACATGTTTCGGTGTATCATTCGTTGTCCCTCAGACAATGTCACAGGCTAGAATGTACTGGACTGCTAAAGCATAGCTCTCTTTCTGCTTTCCTAGCAGGATGACCAGTTCATCAGTGTTGGTTAGAGTGTAAAATAGACGTTCTAAAGAATTGAAGTTTTATAAAAATTAAATTAGTTTTATAAAGTTCTAAAGTTGAGCTGCCATGAATGGGTGTATTTTTGCTGCTCATTTAAGAAGTGAAGTCAGAATTTCTTATAGGCCCATTTTGAGTTCAGTGCTGGTGCTGTGATAATGTGTGTGGTGTTAGTATAGTGCTAATGCAATGTTGGTGTGTGTGAGTGTGGTGTTAGTGCAGTGTTCATGTGCTGAGGTTAAGGATCAGCTCAGTGAAGGGATTCTGATGATGCTGTGCTCTTAGCATTGCTTTTTTATTTTGAGTAATATTAGTAATAAACCTAATTCAGCTCTGCAGCCAGTGTGTGTTGTGTTTTGTTTATTTGAAGGAGGCTTGTATAAGCATTAGTGAGTGGTTGTCCAATCATAGGATTTGGTTGGTGACTGGACCTACACCTCATTACCATATAGAACAGTTGGTTATATGATTGACTTAAATGCATTGAACCACATTCCAATTGGTATTATAAAGAAATAAAGACTTTGTAAATCTTTTTTTTTGTATGTATGATTGGTTATTCAGTGATGTGATATGAATTCATTCTGGCTTTTACTCAGAACACTGTGTTTTAAAGAAAGTCAACTATTTTCCAGTTAATGACTGGAAAATCTTCACTGGTCACTTCACACAGGTGTTGTCACTTCATACTTTTGAGGTGTTATGAGACAATTATTACAGATGTCAGGGAAATAACCTATACTCAGAATCAAGTTGAATAGTTAAATAAATTTTTCTGTTTGTGTGCTGCATCATATCATTTAGAATATCATCAAATCCAGCTTTGTTCAATTTAAAAGTAGACTCCTGCTCTGTAACCAAGATTTCCAGGTGCTCCTGGAAGACTTTTATTGCCTCATTTGTTCACTGTCTCGATTATGTTGTTATGTTCAGGTCTTGAATCAATAGTTATTTGAAGTGTTTTATTAACTGTTTTAAAATGATTGACCCATATGGTACCATTTTAAATGGCAAGTTAATCAGGTTTATGTTTTTTAGAATGCTCTACTGCACCCAGAAACTATTTTTTGTTCATGAACTTGAAAAAGTTTGAAATATCCAATAAATTTGGTTCCACTTCATGATTGTGTCCCACCTGTTGTTGATTCTTCACAAAAAAATTACAGTTTTATATCTTTATGTTTGAGGCCTGAAATGTGGCAAAAGGTCGATAGGTTCAAGGGGGCCGAATACTTTCGCAAGGCACTGTATGTTAGTGTCTTAGTTTTCATGTTGTTTGTTAGATAATTGCCAAATTAATGCTTTCAATTACTGTAAGTGTATGTAGAGTTCAGAAAAGTCTAACAGTACTTGGATTTCTGTGCTGCCGATTGCTTTTTGGAAGTCTTTGGTGTTGTCGTGGGCCCATCTGTATTCTCAGTTTATGCTGTAGAGCAGCTGGGCTGGCTGCAGGCACTGCTGTTTGTCTCTGCCCTTTTACTAAGCACAGTAATTTGGCTGTGATCAGACAAAGGGGTTAGTGGCTTAACAGTAAATGCACTGAGTGAAAAAGGGTCCAAATCTGTTATTGTTATGTGTTGGTGTCAAAAGGTAAGCAGAAAGTGTACCTCCAAAAAAAGATATCCCTTCATATCCTTTGTCAGACTCTGGAAAAGCTGCAGCAGTTAAATCTCTTAATGCCCGACAGAGTTGTGGTGGGGAAGGCCTGTAGAATTTTGAGGTATCAGTGTCGGAATATATAACTGTTCCATTGATCTGTACTGAGGTTAGGTAGAGCTCTGAACTATGATGAGGGAAGATCACTGGGAGGAAAATATGCGGTACATACAGTATCTCACAAAAGAGAGTACACCCTTCATATTGTTGTAAATATTTGATGATATCTTTTCATGTGACCACACTGAAGAAATGACACTTTGCTACAATGTAAAGTAGTGAGTGTACAGCTTGTGTAACAGTGTAAATTTGCTGTCCCCTCAAAATAACTTAACACACAGCCATTAATGTCTAAACCGCTGGCAATAAAAGTGAGTACACCCCTAAGGGAAAATGTCCAAATTGGGCCCAAAGTGTGAATATTTTGTGTGGCCTCCATTATTTTCCAGCACTGCCTTAACCCTCTTGTGCATGGAGTTCACCAGAGCTTCACAGGTTGCCACTGGAGTCATCTTCCACTCCTCCATGATGACATCACAGAGCTGGTGGATGTTAGAGACCTTGTGCTCCTCCACCTTTCATTTGAGGATGCCCCACAGATGCTCAATAGTGTTTAGGTCTAGAGACATGCTTGGTCAGTCCATCATCTTCACCCTCAGCTTCTTTAGCAAGGCAGTGGTCGTCTTGGAGGTGTGTTTGGGGTCATTATCATGCTGGTATACTGCATACTGATCATGCTCTGCTTCAGTATGTCACAGTACTTTGGCATTCTACTTTACATTGTATTAATGGCGCACTTATATAGCGCTTTTATCCAAAGTGCTTTACACTGAGTCTCATTCACCCATTGGTAGCAGAGCTGCCATGCAAGGTGCTAACTTGCCATCGGGAGCAACTTGGGGTTCAGTGTCTTGCCCAAGGACACTTCAGAATGTGGAGTCATGGGGGCAGGGAATTGAACCGCCCACTTACTATTAGTGGACAACCCGCTCAACCACCTGAGCCACAGCCGTCCATGAAAAGCTTACAGCACCTAGTATTCCCATTCAGTCTTCAAACCAGGCCCAACTCTGTTTTGCTTCTGAGGTCAGATGAGATCGGGCTTTGTCAGAGTGGGATGGCCGTAAGCTCAGAGTGAGATGACCATATTAAAGTGTCATTTCTTCAGTGTTGTCATATGAAAAGATATAATCAAATATTTACAAAAATGTGAGGGGTGTTCTCACTTTTGTGAGATACTGTACATACATACATACATACATATGTCTTCTTGGGGTGTACTCACTCACTTTCAGTGACCACTTTATGCTGGTCAGTGTAGCAGTGTATCCGGAGCCTATCCTGGGAATACTGGGCATAAGGTGGGAAGGCCATGGCAGGTGAATTTATGGGTTGTTTTGCATACAGTTCCACAACTGTTTTTATATAAAAACTTTGATAATTTATGGCTTGGCGCTGAATTAAAACTGTGAGGTATAACAGAATTAATGGTCAAAGATGAAGAATTAATTAATTGAAATGTAGTCAACTTTTACTATCTACATTCATGTAAAAAATAAAATATTAAAACATTAAAAACTCTTTGAAACAGTGCCTATTAATGAAGTTGATATACTTGAACAAAACCACAAGGAAAATTAGCTTTTTAAATCATTTATTCAACAAAAATATCAATAGATGTGATATTCCTCTGTGGAAAAATTAAGTACACCCTTGGGCTCAGAAGCTAGTATCGGCCCCTTTAGCAGAAATAACTTCATGTAGGCGGTTTTCATAATTGTCCACCAGACTTGCTGGAATTTTTTTTACCACTCTTCCATGCAATATTCTTTTAGTTGCAAGATGTTTAAGGCAGAGACGTCCAATCTTATCCGGAAAGGGCCGGTGTGGGTGCAGGTTTTCATTCCAGCCTAGCATAATCAGCTGATCTTGGCTTTCAATAAACTCAGATGTGGCTTCTCCTTGGTTGGAATGAAAACCTGCACCCACACCGGCCCTTTCTGGATAAGATTTCTTGCACGCACTGCCTGTTTCAAATCCCCCACAACATTTCACTGGGATTCAAATCGGGACTTTAACTAGACCATTCCATACCCCTCCATTTCTTCTCTTTGATCCATTCCATGGTGAATCTGATTTGCTAAGTGTGCTAATCCTGTTGAAAGGTCCACTTTCAGTTTCACTTCAACTTTTGGGCAGATGGCTTCACATTATCTTCAAGAACACGTTGATATGATGCAGAACGCATAGTTGAATCAGTGAATGCAAGCGGTCCAGTCCCAGAGACAGTGAAGCAACCCCAAACCTTAAAATTTCCACCACCGTGTATAAAGTTCTTCTAGTGAAAAGCTGTCTTTGGCACACCTGGATTGATCTGTTGTACTGTGGCAGCTTCAACAGTCACATGGCTACATTGCTGCTGGTGATGCCAAGGAAGTGCTGATCTCTCACAGTGTTGATAGGAGGATGGGTCTTCTAAAGTTCCTCTTAGGGGTTCATGGACTGCATACTATGGCGACATCCTTCAGATGCCGTTTATGTACAGTAGGTGCTGACAGTGTCCTTGTGCAAATGCACATGGAGGCCTTGGTTGGGCTGGTGTGCCAGTAGCATCTTGACAATTAGTCATGTATTCTCTGGATCCTATTGGGGTGAAAATCTCTGTGGCCGTATGGTGGAGATGATGACTTTTGAATACAAGACTTTTTTTTGCTGCTGTCTGTGCTATGCTCTTTACAAATTCAGCCCTGCTGTCATCAGGTCAGTGGAGCCTGTGTGGATCATAATGTGGCTTGGCTCACCTGAGATGGGATGTGTACTTTGAGTGCATTGATACTACATGGGCAGCACATTTTAGCAAATTTGCTCCTAGGGCGGAATTTATCCTTAGGAATTAACTATATCTGTTAATATATGTATATAACTATATCTGCCTGTGTATGCATTTGTTGCTTTTGACTTTGCCTTAGGTGTGTCCCTCATTGATATTTGGTATGGTTGCGGTTGTCAGTGCTGAACCCTACGGTATGGAGGAGAGTTGTGACTCTGGTGGCTCTGTGGATGTATTTATGAGGCTTGTGTCTGTTGACTAGCTCTAAGGCACTGAAGCTGTTCTGTCTTGGAGTTGCAACTCCACTCTCAGTGCACTGAGCTGCCTCCTCAGGTGCTTTTCTCTCCTGCATTCAATCCTGCTCTGTTTTAAGCCACATTTGTATACGGCTGTTATTCATTACTAACGATATCGAAGCATAAATTGAGATGATGCATTTAGCTTTAGCAAATCCTACTTCATGATAAATGCATGTTCTACATGTTACTGTTGGCAGCCAATATAACATAATTGTACATGAAACTTGAGTTTTCTGATTCCGTTCCCTAATACTTCTTATTGCTGATATTGATGTGGGGGGGAAATAGACTCAAACAAGAGCTTGAGTGACAGTGTTCCAAAATTTATTTGATTCTTAATGGCTGCTACTTCATCATGCACAAATGAAGTCTCATCAACATTTTTACTATTGACATTTATTGCTTTACTTGACTACTGTATTGAAAGCCCAGGCATTCAGTTCACAGAGAAATCATAAAATGGATTACTTTACACAAAGGCATTGAACACTTCTTTACGTTCTACAAAATCTAATTTATAGAAATTTAAAAATTCTAAATATCAAAAAGGAGTTATGAAATTAGTTACAGATATGATGGCCTACACCCATATTAGCTCAGATGTTACGAAGCTGGCAGAGGAGGATTAGTGTTCATGAGTTCATCACCATTTCAGAACTGCTTTTGCTAGGAGAGGAAATGTAATGTGAAAAGCTTATTACAGACATCAATAAGAATTGCTCAATAGTGGTTAAACACAAACATATTTGGCTATTTCAGTTACTTACAATCCAACTAGCTGCATGAATATCTAATGCAGGTGAAATTACAGTCCATTTAACAGCACCATAAAATGCTAGAATGTTGACCAAGAAGTACTAAAATGTGTGATAAAATTATTTAAAAAAAAAAAAAGAAAGAAAGAAAGAAAGAAAGTTGTCGCTACCATGTACATAACAGAGTCTGTTGAGTTTTTATGACTCGTTTTTAAAAGAAAAGTGTAGAACTTAATTGGTTACTCCACACTTGATCACACTCCACCAGAGAGCAACAAAGGCATGCCTAACTGCCCTATAGATAGGAGTTTTCACATTCCTAGAGCAAGAAAACATTGTGAGTGGTTGAAGAATAAATTAAAAAACTCAAAAATGACTTCCCATTTGTGCCACAACAAAGCAAATGCAGAAGGCAGTATAGATAAAAGGTGATGCCGCATACGGTTCAAACTGAATGGGCATTTGGTCAGGCTGTTGCTGCTTGAAAAATAATCACTAAAAGATACAGTTATTTCTTATGTTTATGAAATAAATTCAATTTTTAGAAATATAGGTATTGGTCCATCAACCTTCATCTTTTACTTGCTGAAAAATAAAAATGCTGATTTCACAAGTATAAAATGCTTTATTCCAGTGATTCTGTTTACATAATCCTGCAGTCAGACACCTTGACTTCGTTCAAGAATAGATGGTGTTTGAATTACAACCACTAGTGGTTTAATCCTACATGCTATTTTTTTAAGAGGCCCCTGGAATGTTTTAATCGGATTTGAAGATTAAAGCATCTTTCTGACCGTGTAATCCTGGTCGATAACAAAACAAAGGGGGGGGGGGGGGGGGTTGACACCACATGCACACCTTTATAGAAAACTTGTGGCAAATCAGTTGTAGGAGACTGGGTGATAAGCATGATTAGACCATCAATATACATTCGCCACTGTAGGCTTGTCTCAGTAAACAAAAAGCTCAAGTTAAAATCATTCTCTAGAAAAGAACGAATACACAGCATGAAGTGTGGCTGTCAGAAGGCATGCAAGGTTTGTGTAGAGACCTGAGGAGGATAAGGTTCTCTGCATTACCATGAGTATGCCCTCCTCTAGTGTGAGGTATTAAGACTTGCACTCTGTATCCAGGGCTGCTGGTCATTTGGGGCTGATGTGGTGCTGTGTTTAAAACAAAAAAAAAAAAAAAAAACCCACATAATTAGTGCGTTCAGTCTTGCTCCACAGAGTCTTGTGCAGGCTCTGAGCTTTGTGAAGTGTCCTCTGCAATGCTGTTGCCCTCTGCTGCCGGCTCTGTGTAACTGCTGGGAGACGAAGACGCAGACTCTGCATGACACACTCCTTCCTCACTACCATGGTTACTACTGCTGCTTACAGGGTCACTGTTTTCCTCAGCGTCTTCTATTTCTGCAGGGTCCAGCCTCTCTAGCTGTGCCTTGTGCACGGACAGCTCCGCTTCACAGCCACTCTCATTACTGTGGGAGGAGCCAGGAGAATCCAGCGTCCCCAGTTCGCCAATCATGTCATCTCCAGACTCTGATTGTGTGCTGGAGGGCTCTGTGGAGAGATTAAGAAATTTAATTTACATAAAATGCACATCTGGCGAAATTCAAATTCAGCAGAACCAAAAAAAAAAAAAAAGTTCACTAGAATAGGGGAAAAGAATGAGAATGTAAAACAATTTGTTCAATAATAAATCATAAATGAATTCAATAAAAGCTAAACTTTGAGAAAACTTTATCTAGTTTAGCTGTAGCTATTTTCACCTCTTGCCAACATGAAAGATATAACTATAGCTGTTATTCATGGTACAGTAATATTTTAGATATCAAAAAGACAGTATAGTTGACTGCCCTTTCATGATTCAAGTCTGCACTAGAAGGTGAATCAAGACAGCTCAAACAAATTAACCATTATATCTCGTAGTTTTCACTGCCCACGTAAGCTGTACTGTACCCAAACTTTTCCAGGGCGAGGCCCCCCAAATAGCATTAATATTTGTCCGAAGGCCCCCCTTTTGCAGGACGTCTTTAAAACACATTAAAAATACAGACTTCTGAATATATCCCCCTTTTTATTAATAATTACATCTTACATATTTACATTACATTAGGAATTGATTGTGATTGTGTGTGTGGGGGGTTGTCCGAGTGAGAATTTTTGTTTTCACACAAAATCGTTGAGGCCACCAAGAGGGCCACGGCCCCCACTTTAAAACCACTGCCTTAAAGTATACAAATCCCGAAAAAAAGAAGAAAAAGAAGGAGAAAAAAAAAAGAAAAAAGTACACCAGCAAAGCTTACCTTGGTCTTCAGTAACAAGTGCAGATGTATCTTTCACTTCCATACTAATGTGCAGAGAGGGCTCAGCCACATCTGTTGAGCTCTCAACAGGAGCATGATGAGACAACTCCTTCCCATTGGCTTCATTCTCCTCCTCTGCATCCTTATCAAACTTAAGCCGTTTGGCATTATGCCGGTCCTCATCATCCTCCTCTGGTTCCTCGTCCTTGTGGTGCTTGCCCTTTGTCAACCCTTCACTTGAGCATACTGTTTCTGATGTCAAGGAATCACTGAGGTAAAAAAAAGGATAAAGGTTTATAATGGCAAAATAAATAAATAAATGAATAAATCACTGACGTATGTACTAGGAAAAATAAACTGTTTTTCTGCTTACTGGAGAGTGTACTAATAAATCCAAATAGTCTGTGGAATTTGCCCAGAAGGAATGTCACATGCAAGAGGTATCATGTTTTTTTCTTTGCATGTAGTTGCTAAGAATGGCTTCTGAACCGTTACCTGACTCTTCTCTCTGTCTGTTCAAGAACTTGCTCACTGGTCTCTGTGCTGTCGGGGAGACCGTTGGCAGTTATGCTGCTTGACAGAGAAAGCTTTGATCTATTTATTGACCTAGGTGTTCCTGGACCATTCACATTTCTACCAGAATGAAAATAGAGTGAGAAAAAAAAAAAAAAAGAGAGATCAATTTTGTAATTACAAGAAGAGTTTGGCACATTTACATTTTTGGCAAGAGCTGCGAGTGTTAGTCCATACCTATCCGGAAGAGCTGAAGCATTTCCAGGGAACGTGACTCCGTTCATTCTGTTCACACCACTGGAGCCATTTTTTCTTCAATGACAAACGATATCATGGCATTCAGTAAAACATTCAACCCATGTACAGCATTTTATCAAGCAATATATGAGGGGTCCTCAATTTTTACGACAAAAAGGTGGTGTGGCTGAAAGTTTCATTCCAGCCAAATAAGGGCCACACCTAATATCTTTATCTGATCTGATTAAACAAGCGGCAAAACCTGCAGCACCACCAGCCCCTTGCTGGAAAGATTACAAAGCCCAGTAATTCCTGATACATGAAAAATAATTATTGCACAGCATACAGACAGGTGACAAATTAACTAAACTGCACTCATCTGCAAACATGAGCTCACAGATACGACGGACGTCTAGTGTCACTCTGCTTGACAGAAGTGGGTATGCTATTCCTCATACCCAGAGGGCATGGAAAATTTTGCTCTCTAGCAAATTTAGTTCTCTACCGGCCACTGAACCATGAGGCACTGTCAGGCTTCGAAGTCATCGTCTCTTGACAACAGGGTGAACACTTTTCTGTATTGCCACTCATGCGCGTTTTATTTTTCTAAAATGAAACATCCATAAGGCACAAGTGCCTACTGAATGGTTTGATGAGTATGAAAATTATGGAAATCATATGCTCTGGCCTTCTCAGTCATCAGATCACAACCAACTCAAGCATTTACGGGAGGCGTTGGGAGCCTCCAGAGAAGTTCCAGAGATTTTACTTTGTCTCCTGTCTGGACGATGTAATTAAAGAAAAGGCAACTTCACTCACTCTGAGGTAGGATACACACAGCTGACCACCATCACATTCTGCAATAAAATGAACAGAAAGGTTCTTTCAAGAGAGCGGATTTAGAAACTGTATAACTTCCACAACTCCACAGTGTACAATTGGTGGCTAAGAATCCTAAGCTCTAAGAACACAGGCTACCTTCTCCACGCCTCGGAGGAACTTGTCCGTTCCTGTGTAATTTCTCTTTGGCTCAACGAGCAGTTCACAAAGTCGTTGGATTGTGAAAGGGATCCTGGAACAAAGGGATCAACAATTTCCAAAACTGAAACATGTATTTAAGCATTTATACATTCAGGTCTTAACCTGCATTGAGCTGCAAGATGACATTTAGGATCCTTTACATATAATTAAATCTTAAAAACCCATTTAAAACAATTACATCTGTAGCAGCAGGCCGTGTGAGATAAAATTGCTGTGAACTACACTTGGCTCAAACCCATTTTAGAAAATGACTATTAGGATAGTAATGAAAATGTCAAAATAGATGCCGAGTTGACAAAGAAACCCTGATGAGCCCTGTTGAAACCTTAGTTATGCAGGTCACATTAGATAAACGTGTCAGCTAATACAATACAAAATTAAGGAACACCACCTGTGAAATCCTTTAAAATCTTAGACATGAGCAAATTAGGAGGTAATAAAGTCTACATATAAGTAATGTTTTCATAAGTGTATCTCAAAAAATGTTGACATTCAACTGACATTCAATGGTTAATATAGGGCAGCACGATTATGGCCAAAATGATAATCATGATTATTTTGATCAATATTGAGATCATGATTATTTATCACGATAATTCATTGATTTTAGGGACAACATATTTTTATTGCACTTTCAAATTTAAATAAACAGACCGCTGCTTTCACCTCCATGTTAGCTCCTGCTAATGTACAAATCTTTGCATCAAATGAAACTGGTCCTTTGTGTGCATCATCTCGTAGAAGCAAAATATGAATAAAATTGTACCCAAAATATAGGATAAGTAAAAATAAAATTCCCATCAACCAAATGAAAACATGCATCAAATAGAACAATATGCAACCAGATAAAAACAATTCAGGCGTCTGCAGAAAAGGCAATAACAGTGTTTACAGGAGGAGAGACGCAGACAAATCACCCAATCGAGTGACGCAGGGACGACGTCATTTTGTACCGGAACCCAGAAGTTAGCATCACACCATTTCCCTCGAAAAAAACCCAATAAGACTTCCTAATAGACTTTTGAATTATTGCAAAAAAAATATGCTTTAACGACAAAACTTTACAATACTAACACGTTTTGTCCATCGGGATAATTTTCAGAAATGAACACAACCTTTACGAAGTTTGAAACCCAAATACAATCGTCAGAAGAAAAAAAATAATAATTAAAAAAACTAAACGTATGATAGAAACGAACTACACCACGGTCGCTCGACTTCAATACATGTTTGGGGTTTTTTTTTTTTGGTGACATTTAATTTGTCTCAGCTGTTTTGTGTTCACCCTTAATTACTTTTGTCATTTAAACCCCTTGTGTTTCTTTGTTCGACGTGAAGTATTGCGTGACTTTTCCATGTACCAAGCCTTTGTTCATAGTTTCACAGCTCATCTTGTTGATCTTGTTCTTGACCTCATTGCTCGATTCTTGTTTAGCTTTGCTCATGCCCCTTTGCCGATCGCCTGACATTTTGCTTGTTTTTGGTCGCGCTATTGTCTCACATTTTGGATTTTTCTGCCTCTCTTCAATAAAGCTCTTATCTGCACTTGCATTCATCCTAAACCCATATTACGTGACAGTTAGCAACCTTTTTCAATACATGTAAAAGCTTTTGAAAAAACAACTCATGAGCGGGGTTTTACTAGTGTTGTTTATTTTGTAGAATAAAACGTGAAAATATTTTAAGCTTGTGTTCAGCACAGAGCTTATTTTAGGCTTTTAACTAAAATCCTATTCAAAAACCCATCGTCTTTTGCGATGATGGAACCGGAAGGGCTAAAATGCTAACTAATTTCCGGATTTTGGCATACAAAATGACGTCATCCCTGCGCCACTCTATGGTGACTGGCTCTAAGTTTAGGAAGCGCTAGATTTGATCTGTAGCAGAGTTTTCTATGAGTGGAGAATGAACTTTAAACGTCAATATTGCAGTCGATCATGTTCATCGTGAGCAGTCAAAAATCGTAATCGAGATCAATATTCAATTAATTGTGCTGCCCTAGGTTAACATTTTAGCTTCAGAAACCATGAACATGGTTTATTTGATTGACAAGCTGTACTTGTCTCTTCTACACACTTTTCTTTGTTTTTGGATCATTGTTAAGGCATTTTGAAGAAGGACAATATTACATACACTTCTACATAATGGATTAGGTTGCATATGTTAAGAAAATGAAGTGATGTACTATTTACCAACCCACTAGTGAAAAAGTAACTAAAAAAATAAATAAATCTGACTATTACGTGACTGGCTTTTCCATGGACCTAAAGTAACATCCATCCAACTTGCATCCAAGTAAACGCACTGTTGGATCTATTACAAAAAAAATCTTCTCTTTTTTTGGCAGGTATAAGGCTTTTGTTCTCATTGTATCAATCAATAAATCAATTTTGTATCAGATTGCCCAGTTTCAGCCTACAAGCAAGCACTCGACTTTCATTAATGCAAGTGATGCAAAAGGAATTGGACGACTGCGATATTGATTTTTTTTTCCTTCTTTCTTTCACTGCTCACAATTTATTATTACAAAATCATGATGTAATCATCCAGAACCGAAGTGGGGAAGGGCAAGAAATACAAGTTAAGGCTAGACAATACAGCAGTAATATAACATCAGTGTTCAAAACATCTGCACAAATCTTTCCAGATTCATACATCATGGCTCACCTACCGTTTAATTGGAGAGACGACGACTGCTCTTCTTGCATGTCTTGAGTGATAACACTCTGATGTTAAACTGCAATGCTCCTACTTAAATTGTGTAAAGGTTGGCAAATCCAGTAATGTAATATAGTCAACGCCACTGGATATTGTGGCAGTGTAAAATGTAGTGTAGGGCCGAACAAATGACGTCATGATCTCTTACCCATTGTAGCCCTCCACAATTTTAAGTATCCGTTCCTTCATTTCTTTAAACGGAATGTATTCGACATTTGGATTGGCAGGACCCCGCAGCTCTGGAGACGAGGCTTTAAAATCATCCATGACTTTTTCTAGCTTGAAAAGGAAGTAGCTTTTAAACTGGGACCACTGAATCCTAAGAGAGGACACAGCAGAAACGAGAAGCATTTGTATTTGCATAGCTTAGAGTACACTAATCCCCATACGTCCACAAAGCAGTCTGGTGCATCGCAATGCATTATTATTATCCGTTGCTTGGCACACTTGAAAACATCAGGGCTATAAAAGAAAAGACATTAATGATTTTGTTATTAAAAAGTTTCATAAGCAACTCACATTGTCTCTCCAGTTTTGGCTATATGGGACAAAAACCGGTCCAAAATGGGGCATGTTTCCTTTTTTCCTTTCTTCTCAAAATCTGGAATACACAGTTAGTGTGTAGGGTGTGATTATCTGAACCAGGGGTTCTCAGCTCCAGTCCTGTACACTCCCTGTACTGAATGATTTGAGGGTTTCCCCCAATGTTCCCTACACAACTAGGTTTACCAATCATTTGATCAGCTGTAAGACAGGAGGTCAGCATAGCTGGAGTTAAGTACTCTTGATCGAAGACATGCACTTCACAAGGTTTCACCGAAACGAAAGAAAAATCAGGAAGCACTATTGGTGAAATCCCATTCCTGCTACATTTCCAGATCAGAAACTGGTACAGTGCTAGGCATGTGTATGTGTTTCTCTAAGGACGTTTCATGGGAATCAATCATTTTAAAAGCCCTGCCAGTCAACTCTGTGCTACCTCATGGTTTCTCTGCATTAATGAAGCAGCGTTACTATATGTAAACAGTCCTATACGAAACAAACACGCGAGCTTCCTGTTTCAAGCGTTTAGGTGTGTGACTCAGTCCTTTAGCTTAGCGGCTAACTACACAACTAATATCGTGATAAAGTAGCACGCTAACTTACCGCAGCTAACTAGTAGCTAGCTAACCTTACCTCAGCGCCAATCTAGTTAGCCATCTAGTGTTATACAGAAAACTTATAAACCCGCAGGAATTTACAGAATGGTATATTAATAGTTTAAAGTACCTCTAAAAGCGCCAAGAAGCGTACTGAGCTCCATGGTGGCGTGATTTCTCCCCAGAGTTCCCTAAACCCAGCTACAACAGAAAGACAACAGAGACACCAATATGGCGCCGGTGACGTCACTGCCGGCCGCACTGTTCAGGAGAAGCTGCAAAAAAAAGAAATACGTATAATGGAAAATCATGCATACGACTTATCCGGTGAACATGATTCAGAACAAGTTAACTTAAACATAACAGACAAACGTTTTGAGATTGTGAGTTATTTAGGAAAGAACTGTGGAGTTATGATATGAGTCTTGTAGTTTCGCAGCTTCTTATCCGAACTCGCCGTTCCACCTTAAATGAATGAACCTGGGATATTGTGCCTGTAGGGGATATTCATGAGTCATATTATTTTCCTTTAAAATTGTATTCATTTTTCCTAAATATAAACCAAACAGGAAGTCATGGTTGAACAATTTCCTTTTTTTTTTTTTACAATATCAATGGGAATATACTTCAAATATATTTTTCCCTTATAATTCATACAGGTGCCAATAATTGTTGCACACCTATATTTAACAAAGGTTTATATATATCCATCCATCTTCAACCGCTTACTCCTGTATCAGGGTCACGGGGGAACCTGGAGCCTATCCCAGGAGGCATCGGGCACAAGGCGGGGTACACCCTGGACAGGGTGCCAGTCCATCACA
>JAFFST010052757.1:138521-156406 GCA_022414735.1 Noturus placidus
ACAAACGAAAATTTTTACAGCACAAACCGGCACAAACGATTGAGACTATTTTGCTGACATTTTGTGTTGGGGGGGCAACTTCACACAGGTCGTCCACGGTCTTCCCAGCACTGAGCCCCAAGTTACATGGGGTAGGCTCCAGGATCCTCTGTAACAGATACGCGGTACAGAAATAGGATGGATGGAATATGATGTAGCGTTGCACATCAGTTATCCTTCTCTTGACCTACATGACGTACTAGTAAACATACTGCTTTCTTTCTTTCTTTCCGTTGTAATTCAAGTTTACAGAGTGTTACATGGTTCCACTAGAATGTTATGTACCAGTAAACACATAGTAAAGTTATTGTGTTACATATTAAACACAGTAATGAACTCTTCATTTCGCTTTCTTCCCTTTCCCTGTCCTGCTCCCTCTCCCTCCCTGCATGACGAACCCAGCGCTCTGGACTAGAATAGTGCTCTGGACTCCATTTCTATCAAATCTGTGGACGTTTAACGTGGATGCGCGCTGATTGGCGGAGGCGCTGGTCACGTGCTGAGTGGCCGCCTGGCTCTGCAGCAGGTTCAGCTCTGTGCTACAACGGCGAGTCTGGCTGCGTGTGGAAGCGCGCTGATTGGCGGAGGCGCTGGTCACGTGCCCATCGGCCGCCTGGCTTGCAGCGGGTTCAGCTCTGTGCTACAGCGGCGAGTCTGGCTGCGTGTGGAAGCGCCACACTGTAAATTACTGCAGGAACACAGCGCTTCTCCCATTATGGGCGACAAGAAAAGCCCATCAAGGTATTTTGCTCGAACCGTCTTTCAGATGCATTTAGCAGTGCCTTCGCAAGGACGCGCTTTGTTATGAGGTGAACTGGACGTTTTCCCGAGCATGTTAAACAGAGGGGGAGAAAGCGCAGCAATGGCGGACCCTTATTCCAGGCTCTCTAGATTTAGACAAAGGAATTCAGGAGACGCCTCGTCTCTCCGATGCTTTGTGCTTTTTTTTTTTTTCTTCTTCTAGTCGGAGCTCGTGTCCTTGACTTCGACGCACTTCCGACGACACAATGCAGTTATTAGTCGTCCGGTTGTAATGTAGCAGAGATTAATTGCGCTACTTTTCTTTATACCGAATTGATTTCGATGCATGCCTGTCATACTAATCAGGGTCACGTGTAGGCGAGTGACACGTTCGCATCAGCCGTGCATATGACATGCAAACTCCTCTTTTAAATCCCACAGGCCAAAAAGACACGCCAAGCCCTGTGCAGACGACGGATTTTGGGACTGTAGTGTCTGCACGTTCCGCAACAGCGCCGAGGCGTTCAAATGCAGCATGTGTGATGTGCGCAAAGGCACGTCCACAAGGTAAACTTTCTAATCGAGCTCTGTTCCTCTCTGTATTCAGCTTCACATTTCCGTGTGTGTGTGTGTGTGTGTGTGTGTGGTGAGAGGGAATGAAGGCGTTCATCTTAACCCTTCCGAATGATCGGCTCTGTGAATGATCCTGTCTTTTGTCCTGTGGAACCTTACAGATTATATACAATAATAATTTATAATTTATCGATTTGTATAGCGCTTTTTACAATGGTACATTGTCTCAAAGCAGCTTTACAGAAATATCATTTTACATTTATAAGCGACTTACAAATGAGACACACTCACACACCAATGGTAGCAGAGCTGCATGCAAGGTGCTAGCTTGCCATCGGGGGCAGCTTAGGGTTCAGTGTCTTGCCCAAGGACACTTCGGCATGGGATCACCCGGGCCGGGATTCGAACCACCAACCCCACGGTTGGTGGATTAGTGGACAACCCGCTCTACCGACTGAGCCACCCCAAAAAAATACCAGACTCTTGTTGGATACCAATACACTGTTTGGCTGAAATTAGAAGTGGAGATGCAGGGGATTGAACCCTGGACTTCATACATGCAAAGCAAGCACTCTACCACTGAGCCACATCCCCTACAATACATCCTGTAAGACTATAAATCATGCCAAAGGTGTCCTTGTGAGCATTTCCTTAGGACACATAATCTCAGTAAAAATCCATCCAGTTTTGTTAATGGAATATAGATTTTTCTTAAGTAGAGTCTCTTCCTAAATATACTTTACACGACACCTATTTTGCATTTGTAACACCCCCATGATGCAAATTGTTTTTATCTCTGTTCATCCTTGTAGTTGAATATCATATGCATAATTGTCATTGGTTGATTGCATCTGTGATTTTATTTATTTATTTTGGATTGTTTGTTTGTTTTTAAGCACTCTTGCTTGTGAAACAAAGGTAGACAAAATGCTTTATCTGCGGTAAATGTCCCTTGTGGCACTGATTGGTGGGGCCGGGACTGGAAAAAAACACAGCCACCATCATGGAACAGTTAGATATTCTTAAAGCATGTGGTATCGATTTGTTCGGGCATGCCAGAGCAGAATTAAAGCAACCTGATTCTTACTCACAGACACGTACATCTACTGTCATGCATGCACAAGAGTTCTGGATGTCTTTGTATACACTACCACTTTGTTTAGAGTGTTTATGTTGTATTTAAAATTGTTCACAACTGCATGAAGCGTGATTTTTATGTTAGTAAGGTCACTTGCTCAGTTGTCAGCCATGACCTGATAGTACGGATAGACCTATCTATGTTGTACTTGCGCTGTGTGAGAGAAAGCCGTCTGCTGTGTCCACAGGACAAGTGAGTGGAGTGGGTGTGGTGTTTCCATGTCATGGCCACTGTTACAGACTTGGTATATAACTCCTGTAGTGCTAGTCGCCTACTGTGTGCGCAGGACACTTCTCTCCCACAGAGAGTCAGGAACACAAACGCACACTGTTTTCTGTTCTGGTCCATCTCAATCCATGGTCTTGGTTGGTGGTGTAGCAGTGTCCAGTTTTGACTAAAAAAAACTCCTGACTTAGTGTATTTCAACTACTGTTATTGTGTTGTGTTTTTAATTTAGCAATTAATCCCTTTAAGGAGGGCTCATCAACTTTAACAACTAAAAAAATTCCTCACACAAATAATAACCAACACTCAGTGGGAGATTATACCTTAACATTAATCGATTGATTGATTTTATTTTAAATTGTAAAAGTAATTCTCTACCTAAGGTATTTCATAATTGCCATTTGATTTTTAGCCACAAAAATGTACTGAAAAAATGGAGATGATGCACATTAACCACCACGCACACATTACAACTTATTGTACAAGTATACTTTAAATAAATAAATAAAAAGCCAAAGTTGCATAACACTTTTTTTGTAATGGCTTGCTCACAAATACTACTTGTATTTAACAGCACAGAATTACAAACTGAACCTTTAAAATGCATTATACAGTAGGTTACATATGCACTTTAATGGAATGGGAGCATTGTAAAGTTGTCCTAAGCTAGTGGAAGACAACAGAAATGAACAGCTCAGTACACAGTAATTTTTCATACTAATGGGACAGAAATCGAGCATGGAGTTAATTTCTGCTGGGAAATTTCAGATTAGCAAATAGAAAACACTGCAGTGGGTTGAAACTACCACAGAGCACTACAATGTGTGTATAATGTTACAGTTTGAATAATGCATGTAATGATGTCATAAAAGTACATTCATGATTCACTATATGGCCAAAATTACATGGACACCTGACCATAACATCTATATTGCTTTTTGAACATCACATTCCTGATATAGTCCCTTCTTTTTGTTATAATAAACTTCACTCTTCTGGGAAGGCTTTCCACTAGATTTTGGAAAATGGCTGTGGGGATTTGCCCATTCAGCCACAGAGCATTAGTGAGGTCAGGCACCAATTCAAAGGTTTTCAGTGGAGTTGAGACAACAGTTTAGGGAAGGCCCACATATGGATGTAATGGTCAGGTGTCCACAAATATTTGGACATATGTAATGATAATGAGGCATTTATTTGCATCTTATGGCTATGTACAGATAGTCCCTGTCCGTTCGCTGTTTATATGCCGGCATTTCTTTTGTCATAATTCAATGCTTATTATAATTTGTATTAACTTATTGCTTTGGGTTGGCTTTCATTCTTTATTTTTCATATTTGTTAATGAATGCCAGTAATATAAAACAGCTGGCTTGCACAAAAATTTATTGGTTATTCTGAGTCCCTAACAAGGTGAACTAGCAGGAGGATGTGTTTTTGATAGATGCAAAGCACTTCTGAAAGTAGCTCTGGATAAGGGCATCTGCTTACAATTGTACTTGTATTAAAATGAAGCAATTTAAACTTGAGTATTTTCCAGATATAAAAATACAGTAATCCATGCAAATTGTATGACTCAAAGTTGATCAAACTGAGGTTTAGTTAGGTTCCTTTAGTGTTCTCATGTGTAAACTTACACACCCCCAGGAGCACGAGTATGATTCATTGGATTTTTGTGAATACCAAATTCCTTGTGAAAATTTGTATGAACAATTCATAAATTCATTTGTGTCCACCTTGATAAATGAGGCCCTAGGTCAGTGTTGATCATTGTCGTTATGTCCTGAAAAAGAGTGGCGGTGTTAAGGTGGCGCACTCAGCCGAAGCGTTTTCAGTGTGTCCCCTGTGTGTAGAAATAGAGGTTGCTGTAGATTTAGAGCATGTCCAGAGGGAGGGAGTTGCGAAATTTATGGGGAGTTGTAGCCAGACACAAAAGGGATGAGACCCAGTGAAATAAGGAGCTTGACTGGGTTAAAAACATGTAATAGACAGCAACGTGTATTTTGAAAAATATTAGAATTTTCCTTCCTTCTCTATCACATGGTTTGTAACAGATTGCACTGATGTTCAAACTACTGATATGAAACTTTGAAGGCACTGGTTAATGCCGTATTAAAATTAACTAAAAACATTATTTCCTAGTGCATTAGGCAGACTAATTAAACAGTATGTTTAACATATATTATGTTTCTGTAATGCGTGTGTATTTCAACACCTGCATGGTCCTGTAGGTTCATTCTGTATAACATCAAGTAAATCAGACCTTATGTCACCGAACAGGCTCCACAGCTACTAGTTCAGGCTCTTGCCATCTCAAAACCGGACTCTCAGGCCTCCCATCCAGCTCCATCAAACCTCTTCAAATGATTCAGAACACAGCAACCTCGTCTTCAAAGGAGCCATGTGACACCGCTCTTCATTTCCCTCCACTGGCTTCCTGTAGCCACCTGTATCAAATTCAAGGCCTTGATGGTCACGTACAAGACCTTGTGTGGAACAGCACCCCCCTACTTTAACACTCTCCTGAAGGCTTGCGTTCCCTCATGCAATTTGTGATCGGTTAACGACTGATGCTTAGTAGTGTCTACTCTGTGGTTCAAGGTCCCTTTACAGAACCTTCAAACTAACTGTCCCTCAGTGGTGGAATGAACTTCCAACCTCAATCAGCAGAATCTTTCACTATCTTCAAAAAATAGTTAAAGACCCACCTCTGCCGTGAGCACATGACCTACCCCTAAAATGCCAACCCCACACTATCCTTTAAAAAAAAAACAAGCAAAAATAAAAAAAACTTACTGACTCTTGCAGCTGTACTCTGCATACTTTTGATTTCCATGAGCTGTAAGTTCTAGAAAAGCAAAAGTCAAATATCTCAAAATATTAGAATGTAGTATTTATAATACAGAAACGTCGACCCGAGAAGAGATCTAATCAGCTAATTAACTCAAAACACCTGCAAAGGTTTCTTGAGCCTTTAATACTTTTAATACCTTTAGTACTCTGATCAGTACACACAACCACAATCAATTTTCAGATGAAACTAAATGTTTGATTTCATTTGGAAATCAAGGTCCCAGAGACTGGAGGAAGAGTGGAGTGGCACAGAATCCAAGTTGCTTGAAGTCCAGTGTGAAGTTTCCATGGTCAGGGATGATTTGGGCTGCCAGGTCATCTGCTGGTGTTGGCCCACTGTGTTTTCTCAAGTCGAGAGTCGATGCAGTGTCTACCAGGAGATTTTAGAGCTCTTCATGATTCCATCTGCTGACAAGCTTTATGGAGATGCTGATTTCCTTTTCCAGCAGGACTTGGCACCTGCTCACAGTGACAACTTCTAGTAACTGGTTTGCTGACCATGTGCTTGATTGGCCAGACAACTCGCCTGACCTGAACCCCATAGAGAGTCTGAGAGACTGCTAAATCTTAATATTGTTAACAAAATAAGAGGGATCATAAAAATCCCATGTTTTTATTTATTTATTTATTTATTTATTTATTTATTTATTTATTTAGTACTGTCCTGAGTAAGCTATTTCACACAACAGAAGTTTGCATATAGTCCACAAGACAAGATAATAGCTGAATTTATATATATAAAAAAAAAACATACCCTTGGTTCTTAATACTGTATGTTGTTACCTGGGTGATCCATGACTGTTTTTTGTTTTGTGATGGATGTTCATGAGTCCCTTGTTTGTCCTGAGCAGTTAAACTGCCCACTGTTCTTCAAGAAAAATCCTCCAGGTCCTGCACATTCTTTGCTTTTCCAGCGTCTCCTACATATTTGACCCCATTCCAACAGCGGCTATATGATGTTGAGCTCCATCTTTACATCATATAGCCTCTGTAGGAATGGGGTCAAATATGTAGGAGACGCTGGAAAAGCAAAGAATGTGCAGGACCTGGAGGATTTTTCTGAAGAACAGAGAAAAGCAAAGAATGTGCAGGACTAGTTGGTCATAAACCTGAGAGAAATGTTTCATAACAATTTGTTTATGGCAACATCGTCCCTTAAATATTATATTGGACTATAATCAATTGAGACTTTATTAGCCAAAGTAAGTAAATGTTTCCACATTACATGCAGGAAAGTAACTGCCCTAAACATTTTAAAGAGTTTAAACATTTAATAGCATTGCATGTCTCCTATTGCGTCTTTCTTCTGCACCTCATAAGTCAACATTCTTTTGTCTTAACAAAAAAAATCAAGAAATATAGATTTTACATTAGCCTAATAATGATAATCCTATAAAGAAAGCAATTTTTTGTAAAATAAAATAAAAAAAAAAACTAACTTCTGTGACCTGATAATTACTTTAAAATACTGTAGATAAATAATATCACAATACTCAGAAAATCACTAACAAATAATTTAATAACTAATAAACTGACACATCCCTTTTTCATAACATTTAAATCATTAAAATAAAAACTTACATTTGGTTCATAAACAGCAAACCTGAAGAAAGGAGATTAATTAATATCAAATGTTTAAATAGTTAGTCTTTGCTCGGTTATAATGGTGCAGTGATTCTCAGGATTAGGGCCTGTTACCATAACGTTTACTGTAATGCAGTTGTATAGTTGTGATTTGCAGATAAAGATTTCAGGTTGCTCAAATTCTTAATGGGTCCATAAAAAGAGGCATGGTCATTTCATCACACGGGTATACAGTTTACAAAGACTGTTCTGTTCTACTGTTCTTTTTCTGTTCTGTTCCCCCCTAGATTTATATTTTACACAGGTTTAGTTTTGTCTTTCTACAAGTGCTGCTGATTTGCAGAGGATAAACCACATGCATCATCTACTTCTTTTCCAGTATCATGGCTAAGCCATTGATGGCTTGTGAAATGTATTCATTGACAAATGGAGATCCTGCCTGTATACCTTCTGTTTCCACAGGATTTACTGTGGCGTATTCTGTCTCCTGCTTTGTTCATCTCTCCTGCCTTCTAAGTCCTTTATTTCAATCACAGAATTATCACTATCTTTCTTATCTGCTATTAGTTGCTCTGCTGTGTGCCTGCACCCATATCATTGTAAACAAGCAGCAGATAATGCACATCTGCATCAGGCAGCTGGTGGCTAACTGTCTACTTCTCAACCCTATTTAAAACATATTGGGGATCTTCTTTCTCTGGCTTAAATTTTCCCACTGGGCCTTGTGTGTTGTAATAACTTTGGTTGGTGCTTAAAAGAAGTTCTTATACATTCAGCATTCTGCTTAATATACTCTCTGGCTGTAGGGCTAACCTCTGCAACCCTTCCACAGTTTATAATGGCCTATTTAGCCTGTATGGTGAGACCTATTTCTGGTCATGTAGTGGTCTATAAGTTATAGTGGGGGTTTTTTGTTTGTTTGTTTTTGTTTTATAATTTACATCTAGCTCTCCCTTTAGCCTGTTTCTGTTCTGGTGGTGATTCCATTCTTTATATTGATACATCCTCAGACTAAAATTCTATATTTACAGCTCCATCTGTTATCCTGAGTATAGTTCAAACATGGTACTGAAAACTGTGCATAATCTCAGTTACTGAGTACATGTGCATTCCTCGCAGTTGAACAACTAATTTGTGAGGTGATACTTAATCTACATTTTTTAACAATATACAGTCATGGGGGGGCGGAGGAGTACACCCCATGGAAATTGTTGGGTTTGAACCAGTGGCTATTAATGAATTGATGCACTCTATCAAATGACACATATAATTGATATTTTGTATCAATTTTAACAATTAAAATGAACAAAAAAACAGATCAGTCACATGGAAAAAATAACTACACCCCTGCATTTATCACACCTTCAAATCCATAAAACTAGAATTGGAAATGTTATGGTTTGGGGTTGCTTCCAGCGACTGGACAGCTAGGAATTCATTGATTCAACTATGAATTCTGCATCATATCAAAGAGAGCTTAAAGCTAAAGTGAGGCCATATGTCTGAAAGTTGATGTTGAACTGAAAATGGACCTTTCAACAGGATAATTATCCTAAGCACAGAAGCAAATCCACCACGGAATGGCTCAAAGAGAAGAAATGGAGGTTTATAGAATGGCCTAGTCAAAGCCAGGACTTGAATCCCATTGAAATGTTGTGGGGGATTTGAAACAGGCAGTACCTTTTCAATAAAACCTCAAACATCATGCAACTGAAAGAATATTGCATGGAAGAGTGGTCAAAACTTCCAGCAGGTCTGGTGGACAATTATGCATAACATCTACAAGAAGTTATTTCTGCTAATGGGGAGCAATACTGGTTTCTGAGCCCAAGGGTGCACTTGCTTTACTATTTCTGTTTGAATAAATGATGAACAAAACCAAAAGGAAAATTAGGAAAAATCTATTTTATTAATAGACACGGTTTCAAAAATGATCAAGTGTTTGCTTGTCCAAATATGTCAAAAATCCCAACAGTTTCCATGGGGTGTACTTATTTTTTCACATCACCGAATTTGTTCTTGCAACACGATCTCGGATACACGCAATTCTTATTTCGCTGTATGCACACACGAACGACATAAATGAAAAATAAATTAGTTTTTTCATATTGGGCATATGTAGCATTTATCATCTTCGTCTACAACAGGTAAATGTAAAAGTGCAATAAAAAGAAAACATGTGTTTTATTCCTTCTCTAGAAAACCTCGTCTGAACTCACAGCTCGTGGCGCAACAAGTAGCGCAGCAGTACGCCACTCCTCCACCAGCTAAGAAAGACAGGAGGGAGCGCACCGAGCGAGACGACCACTACGACATAGACAATTCAGACTCGGACAGGCCAAGTGTAGACAACTCTGACTCGGACAGACTGGGCCCAGACAGCAGTCACTTGGACAGAGGACACCCCATTAAGGACAGGAGACAGGAGCGCATTGGATTGGACAAACCTCAGCTAGTACAAACATCAGTGGAAAGGAGGCCTGAGAGACCAGGTCTAAACCAGGAACTGCACAGAGAACTTCTCGATAAGGTTCATTCACACAGGCCACAAATGGAAAAAGACCCTCATACAGGAGCATCTGGGACACAAGTGGCCGAGAAGGAGGACATGAAGAAAAACAAAGTAGAGAAGGCAATGGTGGACAAGCACAAAGAGAGGGAAAAGGTGCCTGGTTCCAACAAAAAGCCGACAGCTAAGAAGATAAAGTAAGTGTCATCTTGCAAGAGTTACAGATGCAGCAAATTCCAGAATAATTAGCACCCTTTAAGAGACTGGGCATAATCTGTTGTATAAAATACACATTTTCCTCTCAAACAAACTACTTTCCATAAGCTGTTTTTCCATTGTTCTTATCTGGTTCTATTTCAAAGCCTTTTGTCTTCAATATATAACCATGTCCATCCTTTTGGGTTGCACACATGTAAAATTCCTTTGTCAGCTATCACTATGGGGAAAACCAGAGAGATTCAGTGCAGGATATAGACTGTTGGTGACCTACATAAAATGTATGAAGTTATAATTCAGCACAATGAAGGTTGTAAAAAGATTCAAAAGTCTGGAACAGAAAGAGGATACGTGAGCATAACTCCCCACTACACATCAGGGAGGATATAGAAGGAGGCCAGAGATCTGATTTCAGAATTACACGGTTTAGTTGATTGTTCAGGTTGTCGAGTTTCACAATCAGTATAACATCACAGCTGTTTGGAAAGATTTCATGAAGGAAACCTCTCTTGAGAGCAAGCCGCAAAATGCAGCACATAGCCTTTACTTTAAGTGTAATTGGAACAGCCATCTTAGTCTCCAGATTTGAACCTATGATCTGAATAAATAAATAAAAATGTCTACATGCACAAACTTAAGAATGTAAAGGAGTTTGCATGTGAAGGAGTGGTCCAAGCAGAGGCAGGGTTCTAACATTTGGTGCCCTAGGCAAGCTTGAAGTTTGACGGTGCACTAACAATCATTAATCTCCACCGTCAGCTCTATAAAAATGTCCAGGCATAGTGATTGCATTTCTGCATTATATTTTGTATCTTGTATCAACAATCTGAACTATCATTCACTCATAATCCTCTGATCATTTAGTCGTCTAAATGTTTTTTGTTAATGTTCAAACAATAGTGTCTTTTATGTTATCTATAAGTCTTGCATACATGTGTATTAAGCCTAGTACTGCACCATGTTATCTTTATGAACTATACTGTCCCATGACAAACCTGCACTTCAAAATATGTGCACAGTTGAAATCTGGACTGTATGCGAATCAATTTGAAACTATACAGCATCCCTATATGTTTAAGCTGAAAATGGAGCTCGTTGTACGATATTCATTAAATTTGTCCATTTTTATGAAGGGTACTAATAATACTGGAGTTGACTTTATAACACAAGGGAAAGGTGGACAGTATTGGTCTAGTGTTGTTCACCAGCCAAGACTTGTTTGAAACTGAAACTAATTATTGTTTTCCACTAATTCAGATTGTCTTGTTGTTCTCAGACCCAAGATCCTCAATAAAGGTCCTCCTAGTGAAAGAAGCAGCATGAAATCTGGAAAATCGGCCACTAAGAGCAACAAATCAATTATTTCAAGGTAAGTTTGTCACAATAATCACAATTATACTTGTCTGATTATTTCTATCCATTGTGATGGATAGCATGACGAGTGTATACCAGCATTGTCTGCTGTTCCCAGGATCAACTCCAAATTCATAATGACCCTGATCAGGATAAAGTTCCTACTAAAGATGAATGAATTAATACTGCTATAACTATACTGTACTTATATAACAGCATTACTTATTCCATTGAATCAATTGCATTGTATCATTTATTGCAATTGAATGAAAACTGTTACATACTCCGTTACATCTAGAACAGAACTACAGCAGTCCACAGCTAGCACGGAGTTAACATGGGAAGTGTATTATGCTCCCTTATATCAGCAGTGTATCTCATTTCCCTTAGATCAGCAGTGTATGTCAAAGCCCATCTCCTTAATATCAGCACCAATCCTGATGGTTAAGGATGCCACCAGTGTCTTTTTTTTAAAAATTGTTCCTGCCAGTTTAAACCCACTGTTCGACTGTGTCTGCAATTCAGCTAGAATTCATTTGGCCCATATTGGTGATTAACCTCCTGTCCCAAATAAATGGAATTGAATTGAAGTTTGGTGAGTTTGCCAGCCAGTGAGTGTGTCCCAGTGTTCCATCTTGTTTGTCAAATAAGTCACACAGAGATCTGGCCCTATGCACCCTACATTTCAACCTGGAACGTGAGAGTGTCAATGTTGTGAGGTAAAGAAAAACTGATGATCTGGTTTTATGCGTAGATATTTGTCCAGATCCACGACGTACTGACATTGTATAATCTGTTGCAGCTATTTTATCAATGGAGCTTGTGTCTGAATGTTGAATATGTGCCCAGAAAATGTCAAACACATTATTTCAGGACCTATTCAGTTTGCAGTCTGACTTGAAAGTTTGTCTGGGAAGCACAGAGAGGCGTTGACTTCACTTACAATTTTTCACCTGCCTATTCCCTGTGCTTCAGACTGAAATCCACTGAAATGACAAGTTGCCATATTCCACATATCAGACTGTGTATTATTAATGGCTTCCACTGATGATTCTTTTTGATGACCCATGGGAGGATTCTTTAGACAAAAAAAAAAAAAAAAACACTGTTGGCAAACTAAACCGTTTATTATATTTTGGTGGTTGCAGTGGTTTGTTGCTGAAAACTACCTAAAACTATGTAACTGTATTGCATAAAGGAGTATTTTAGCTTCTAGAGTATAATTTCGAGCCTTTTCTCTTCTGTTTTGCTGCAGGCCTAAGCTGAAGAACATAGACCGAAGCTCAGCTCAGCAGTTGGCCATAACAGTGGGCAACGTTACGGTCATCATCACAGACTTTAAGGAGAAGACGCGCTCCTCATCCACCTCCTCGTCCACTGCCACTTCCAGCAGTGGCAGCTCTGAACAGCAACACCTGAGCTCCAGCTCGGAGAGTACGGATAGGGGGTCATCCCGTGCCTCTACTCCACGCAGAGACCTTACTTCTGGACATAATGATCTCCTTTGAGCCTGGAAGATGGAAGACATGAATCCTCAAACACATTGATAATGCACAGATAGAACCTTTACACTTAAAAGGATGAAGGATCATTATCATGCATGGGCACCATTTCCATCTTGATATTTTATGGCAAGGTGTGCCATGTATTTCAATACTGTTTTTAACACCCCCTCCTCAACTCCCCACACAACTCAAGTATCACCTGCGTCACTTGAGTGGCCACTTGGAGCACAAGAGGAAGAGGATGTAGCACATCTTGTGTAAAGCTACGTTATATGGCCTAAAGTTTGTGGACACGTGACCATCACATCCGTATGTGGTTCTTCCCCAAACTGTTCCCACAAAGCTGGATGCACACAATTCCATAGGATATCTTTGTGTGCTGAGAGGTCCATGAAGACATGGTTTGACAAGGTTGGAGTGGAAAAACTCGAGTGGATTGCACAGAGCCCTGACCTCAACCCCACTGAACACATTTTGGATGAACTGGAACACTGAATGCACCCAAGGCTTTCTCACCTGACATCAGTGCCTAACCTTACTAATGCTCTTGTGGCTGAATGAGCACAATTGCCCACAGTCATGCTCAAAAATCCAGTGGTAAGCCTTCCCAGAAGAGTGGAGGTTATGACTGGAAAGGGGGACTAAATCTGGAATGGGATGTTGATGGTCAGGTGTCCACATATCTTTGGCCATATAGTGTATTTACTTGATTTGTAACTGTGTATTTCCACTGAACTCTGTACTGTCATATAGTCATACATGCTAGCAAGTCAGCCAAAGGTGTGCTAAATTTTAATTATTACAGTAAATTTTACTGGATTCCTTGGGCCTTCAAGGAGTCAGAGAGCCTTTTCCAATATTCCCGTGAGCCAAGAATGTACTGGAACAACCCTTGAGATGGTTACTGATTTTTAGTTTTAAAAACAGTATTGAAATGCATGGATGGTTTTCACACTACTTCCCAGAGAGAACTTTAGAGTCAAATGTTGTGGAGTCAGCATTTTTAAGTGGTAGAAAGTGAAACCGTCTGTATGTTTTGAGCCTTAGATCTGCAGTTTACATAATTGTTCTCTGTTATGAAAATGGCCTGTATGATTCTCCAACACGGACTATCCCCTGACCACATTCTGACACAGTATCTGTCAGGTGAAGGTGTCATAGTTATGAGAAAAACACATAGAACCTCCCAGAGGAAAAAAGTGTACTTTTGATTTGTTAAATTAATGATTGTATTTATAAACTGTGATAAGAACAAATAATCTTGTAGATGAACTGGAACTGCAAACATGAACATACTAAAAGACTGTTGTTCTAGGTGCTAACATATATTAATAAAGGTGATGGATGGATTGGAAAACACCTATGAATAATTTAAAACATGTTTATCAGCATTTGAAGAATAATGTTCAATGAAATCTATTCAGTAAAGGTCATTTTTATATTGATGGGTGTTTTATGTATCGTCAGTCTATCATTGATCAAAACCCATATGATCTGTTTGAGAACCATTCTTGTAAATGCTACTGCTAAATGATGTTACCAAGCTTTTTGCTTGCCACAAGGACACTGTTTTAAGTCGCTGTGAGACAAGTAAGCAGCAAAACTGCATCCAATTCATTACTGCCTCAAAGCATTATGAAACTGTTGATGTGATCTTTATAGATGAAATGTCTTTAATTAGTGTATTTATTTTGTGCAAGCAATTCTGTTCTTGTGTATAATCGGTAACCTTAATTTACTATGTAAAGATGGTTACATATAAGGAATACTTGTCATAATATAGATTAACACTATGCTTATCTGTGGTGTATTGAGTATCTGGCACAGTTTCTTAGTTATTTTTGGCATATTATTACAGTTGTTGTATGTTTAAAACAGCAGTTATTGCATACACTGTTTCTCTCTGCTGCTTGTTTTTTTTTTGGGTTTTTTCCATCTGCTCAGTCTGAAGTAAATTCTGCTTGCTGAATTCTGCTTGTAGCATAGCTATCATTTAAAATAAAGTAACTGCATTTGTTTGTTTTTGTGTCTTTCATATTTTATATTTATTGTGGTATCATGTCTTATCTTTCCTGAACACATGATTATCACATTTTCCTACATTTATATTGAATCATTTAGTAGCCGTTTTTACTCTGGTTGGCTTACAAAACATTTTTTGTACTATAGGTGCAGTAATACAAAGCATCCAGGGAATTTGCATGGATTCATAACCTGAAAGATTGGAGACAAATGCTACATTGTAAACCTGCTTGCATTTTCTCCGTGTTGACAAATTTTATTAAAGTGCATGTATAATAAAATAAACAAATAAAAGCAACAGGTAGTACAATATCAATGCAAGGTAAGTATAGAGTGGAAAAAAGGCCCTGATGATGAAATCCTGAGCTGGTATGTATGAAGCTATTCAGGATAAACTTTTGGTCTTAAGTGACAAAGAATCAGGAAATTTACCCGTACACTTACATTTATTAAATTACCCCTGCTTGTTTCCTACATGTGAGCAATGTACAAAAATTGTTTAGCCTTGAGAGAATTCTTAAACAGGCTACAAAAATGTCATGACACTTTACACCTTTCACTTGACATCCACCAGCCCAGTCTCAATAGTTTACAATTGCTTGTTCTGCCCAGCCTAACTTCTGGAGTACCTAATTGAGTGTTGAGGGACATATTCTCATAGAAGCGAAGAAGATACCTCAAAATATGGTAAAAAGTAAATAAGAAATAGTAATGTATTGGTAATGTAGAACATGATTATACTTTGGTGCAATTGCAGCCATCCATGCATTAGCATAAATATTTGGACATTGACAGTTATTATTTTGTCTGTCTATTACAGTACACTCATCATCCACAGGAAGACCTGTGAACCTGCACATTAATCCATCCATTTTCATTGCCCCTTATTATTTATATATATATAGGGCGGCTGTGGCTCAGTCGGTAGAGCGGGTTGTCCACTAATTGTAGGGTCGGTGGTTCGAATCCCGGCCCGGGTGATCCCATACCGAAGTGTCCTTGGGCAAGACACTGAACCCTAAGTTGCCCCCGATGGCAGGCTAGCACCTTGCATGGAAGCTCTGCTACCATTGGTGTGCGAGTGTGCTTGCATTTGTAAGTCGCTTTGGATAAAAGCGTCTGCTAAATGAATAAATGTAAATGTATTTCAATACCGCTCCCCAGGGTCGTGGGGGAGCCTGGAGCCTATCCCAGGGAACTTGGGGCACAAGGTGGGCAGACACAATGGATGGGGTGCCAACCCATCGCAGCCTACACATTCATGCAATTATCTAATCAGCCAATCATGTGGCAGCAGTGCAATGCAAAAAATAATGCAGCTACAGGTCAAGAACAAAATAAAGTTCACCTCAAACATCACAATGAAGAAAAAGTATGATTTCTGTTACTTTCATTGTGGCATGGTTGTTGGTACCAGATGAGTTTGTTTGTGTAATTCAGAAACTGCTGATCTCCTGGGAATTTCACACACAACAGTCTTTAGAGTTTACACAGAATGGTGTGGAAACAACAAAAACCATCCTGTGTGTAAGGTCTACGGGCTGAATCACCTTGAGAGAGATCAGAGGAGAATGACTACGATCCTCCAAAAACTGTTAACAAAAGGCTTGACTAAACATGTTTTGAGCCTAAATTTAAACACTGAGATTGTGTCTGAGTCTTGAACACTAATTGTAAGGCTGTTCCATAACTGTGGAGCTTTGTAAGAGAAAGCTCTGCCCCCTGATGTAGCCTTCACTGTTTGAGGTACCAAGAAACAGCCTGCACCTTTTGATCAAAGTAGGCATAGGAGATCATAAAAGAAGAAAGTTTCACTCAGGTACTGTGCTTTATAAGTCAATAATAGTTTTTTTTTTATCAATGTGAAATTTTACTGGGAGCCAGTGCAGTGTGAATAAGATAGGGGTGATGTGATCATATCTTCTGATTCTAAGGACTCTGGCTGCTGCATTCTGGACTAACTGGAGCTTGTTTATGCACCTACTGGAACATCCAGACAGCAAGACATTATAATAATTCAACCTAGAGATAACAAAAGCATGAACCATTTTTTTCTGCATCATATAATGACATTATGTTTCCTATTATAGCAATATTTCTGAGATGAAAGAAAGCTATTTAGGTAATATTATCTATACAGTATGAGCTTCAAATGAAAGACTGGAGTCAATCATCACACCCAGGTCTTTTACTGCTGCACATGATATGACTGAACACAATCCAGAGTTACTATGTAATCAGAAAGCTTGTAGCTTCATGTGGTCCTAGTACCAGTACTTCTGCCTTGTCAGAATTAAGTAGAAGGAAGTTAATAATCATTCAGTGTCTTACACGTGTAAAGTACATCTGTAAGACACTTAATGATTATTAACTTCCTTCTACTTAATTCTGACAAGACAGAAGTACTTGTACTGGGACCACCATTCCTCAACTTTATTAAGCTGGTGTCTCTCATCTGGCTTTGCTGAAACATACAACTGAGTGTCATCAGCGTAACAGTGAAAACCAACGCCATGTTTAAGAATAAGTTTACCCAGAGTTAGCATACTGTATATAGAAAGAAGAGCAGTGGCCCTAAAACAGAACCTTGTGGAACACCAAACTACCTTAGTATGCACAGATAAGTCACCGTTTGCACCTACAAAATGATAATGATCAGTCAAATAAGACCTAAGCTAGAAGAAGGTGTTTCCTTTAACTCCAACAATGTTTTCTAGTATTTCAAGGAGAATATCAATGATCATTGGAGTCAAAAGCTGCAATAAGGTCAAGCAACACAAGCAAGGACACAACCCTGATCAGAGGCTAGTAGTAGGTCAGTAGGTCATTTACCACTTTAATCTTCACTGTATCTATGGTATGATGAGGCCTAAATACTGACATGAATGTTTTTCCTATATAGATATGAGCATAACTGCTGTGCTACAACCTTTTCTAGGATCTTGGAGAAAAGGCTGAGGTTTGATATTGGCTTATAGTTGAAAAGCTGACAGTGGTTGAGGTCATTTTTTTTTTTTTTTTTTAATCAGGTGTCTGTTTTAGCTGCATAGCCAGTGCTAAGGGAAAAAAATTAAATAGAGGTTTGAATGCTTCTGGTAGTATCTGTTTGAAGAAACGTGTAAGTAAGGGA
>JAFFST010052757.1:180406-223663 GCA_022414735.1 Noturus placidus
AACACTGGTTTAAAAATGATTTGTAGTTACACGTAATAGTTTTGTCACCTGTTTGGGGGAGAATAACAGAATTTGTGTAATATATAACAATATGGGCGACCGTTATACAGGGATGTAACCTTTTCTGCATTGTGTTTGGCTCTTCGTCTTGTTGAAAGCTCTATCTGTGACTTAACCCCCTGGCAGAGACACCCAGATTTCATGCTGAAGTATGCTGGTATGTAGTGAATTCATGATCAATCTTCACAAGAGCCCATGAACCACCAGCCGCCAAACAGCCCCAGACTCTCCCCAACCACCTTCGTATGTTACAACTGCTCTCTGGTGCTTTTCCTTGTATGCAGTCCCCTTTTATTGCCAAACCTGCTGATGGTGTCAGCAGGTTGTGACACTGTGATGGTGTCAGATGATGACCACGAGGTCACGATGCCGTTTGTAGTTGTAATGGTTATGAGTGAGCGATTGTCTCAGGAAGAGCCTCCAAAGGCCTGTTGTTATGAAAGTGAAAGTTTAGCAGTTTATTTTGAAACTTAACAACAAGAAACAACTAAACGGTGTAATTCTAAACCTGATGGTTGTGCTCCCTTTCTTTCCTTCACCATCCTCCTCTTTGTGTGGCTGGACAGTGTCCTCATGGGTCCAGTTCTTCGCAAAATTGTTAAAACGTTTTGTTATGGCTCTCATTTATGCTTTATGCTTATTTTTAAAAAACTGTTTTTACCTGGTTTGTATGTTATCAACCTTCTTTCTCTTGTGTCCTTTGGTTTTTTTTTACGGTTGTTCACCTCGTATTATACTCCAGGGAAACTTTTTTAAGAATGGCAATTTGTTAATTTTGGGGGACACAAAAGTTTGGGACATGTTCTCCCCGTGCGTCGGGGGTTTCCTCCGGGTACTCCGGTTTCTCCCCCAGTCCAAAGACATGCATGGTAGGTTGATTGGCGTGTCTAAAGTGTCCGTAGTGTATGAATGTGAGTGTGTATGTGATTGTGCCCTGCGATGGACTGGCACCCTGTCCAGGGTGTACCCCGCCTTGTGCCCGATGCCTCCTGGGATAGGCTCCAGGTTCCCCGTGACCCTGAAAAGGAGTAAGCGGTTGAAGATGGATGGATGGATGGATGATTCCAAATGCAGTGTTTTGTGGTTAGTAATTTTTTTCACGGTGAACACGAAAGCAGTCCCTCCCGGACTGCAAACTTCATGATCTTCGTAGGAGCTTGCAATTTTTCAAAATGTGCCATGTGATGTCATCACAACGGGCATTTAACCAAAGCCTCCTTAGATTCATATGCGTCAAACATGAGTACATGCCACAACCATTTCAAACATACCGACCGTCAAGCATGGTGGTGGAGGAAATTCCACTTTATACCGGAATATTCTTGAGACAAATGTGAGGCCATCTGTCCCCCAACATGACAGAGATCCCAAGTACACCAGCATATAGACTCTTTTGAATGGCAGTGTTAAGTAAATTACTTAATTTGACAGTTTAGGATTTCAGCTTTTATTTTCTCATATTTACATCTAGATGTGTTAAGCAGCTTAGAACATGGCACCTTGTGTGAGCAGAAGTATATTCACAGATAGTCGTAATGATGAGTCTTTATTGATCAGTGAAATTCTTTTCGTCGCAAACCCCAGCATGTTTGGAAGTTGGGGTCAGAGCGTATGGTCAGCCATGATACAGCGCCCCTGGAGCAGAGGGTTAAGGACCTTGCTCAAGCGCCCTTCAGTGGCAGGTTGGCAGTGCTGGGGCTTGAACCCCCGACCTTCCGATCAGTAACCCAAAGCCTTGACTGCCAAGCCACCACTGCCCCTATTTACTGTCTTAAAGCAAGGTTTCATATATCTTGCTTGCAATAACTGCATCAAGCCAGTGACCCACTGACATCACCAAACTGTTTTCCAAACTTTTCCAGGGTTTTACCACAGCTTATTTCACTTCTTGTTTATTTCAGTGGTTTCTCCATTCAGGCTCCTCTTCAGGAGGTGAAATGCTGCTCAGTTGGGATAAGGTCTCAATTGGGTCTTAATTGGGTTTTGACTTGGCTAGTCTAAAACCTTCCTCTTTTTCCCCTGATGAAGTCCTTTGTTGTGTCGGCAGTGATTTTTGGATCATTGTCCTCCTGCATGATAAAGTTCCTCTCAATTAGAGTGGATGTATTTCTCTGTAAATTGGAAGATAGTCAGTTTCTGTAAACTTCTGAACTCATTCTGCTGCAATCATCATGAATTACATTATCAATAAAGATTAGTGAACCTATTCCAGAAGCAACCATGCAAGCCCAAGCCATAACACTACCTCCATGTTTGATTGATGAGCTTCTATATTTGGATCATTAGCAGATCTTTTCTTTTCTCTGCACTTTGGACTTTCCTTCAGTTTGATAAAGGTTAATCTTGGGTCAAAACATTTTGTGGCTCATCTCTGTATTTCTTTGTGAATTTCTATCTGGCTTTTCGTACAGCTGAAGAGTGGTTTGCATCTTGTGGTATGGCCTCTATATTTCTGCTCTTGAAGTCCTCTTCAAACGGTGGATTGTGATACCTTCACCTCTGACCTGTGGTGGTTGTTGTTGATGTCAGTGACTTGCTTTTGGTTTTTCTTCACAGTTCTCACAATGTTTCTGTCATTAGCTGCTGTTGTTTTCCTTGGCTAACCTGTTCCATGTTTGAATGTTTATACACCAGTGGTTTACTTTTCAGGACATTCCAAATTGTTGTATTGGCTATGTCAAATGCTTGTGTAATGGCTATGATAGATTTTCCCTTTTTTCTCAGCTACAAAATGGCTTGGTTTTCTCCCATAGACAGTTCTGTGGTCTTCATCGTTGGATTATCCTTTTTAACAACTTATGCAGTCTTCACAGGCGAGACCTAGGGCTCAGACCAATAGTAGACATTTAGTCGATTTAACACTGTACACCTGGGTAACACCGGGTTTCAGTCACATGTTCCAGTATGTTTGATCACATCAAAAAATGGGTGGGTTCAAACAAAAGGTGCCATAGTGTAAGTTGTTTAACACCTGTAGATGTAAATATGAAGCAATGAAAGCTGAATTCTGATCTATCGTCTCTTATTCAGCTCAAACCGAAATGCCTTCCATGTGTAGCGAAAACAGTAGAATTGACCTCGCTGTTCCAATACTTTCAGAGGGGACTGTATATGACAGAAATAAAATTTTTATTAGATATAAAGATTATTTGATTTTCAATTATTTAACATAACCTTTACTGTAAGATTCTCTCATACACTCGCACAGCTGTCTCTCTCTTAATCTCTCATTCATACACTCGCACAGTTATCTCTCTCTCTCTCTCTCAGACTTGCACAGTGCTCTCTCTCTCATATACACTCGCACAGCTCTCTCTCTCTCCTATACACTCGCACAGCTCTCTTTCTCTCTCCTATACACTCGCACAGCTCTCTTTCTCTCTCCTATACACTCGCACAGCTCTCTTTCTCTCTCCTGTACTCTCGCACACTCTCTTTCTCTCTCCTGTACTCTAGCACAGCTGTCTTTCTCTCTCCTGTACTCTCGCCCAGCTCTCTTTCTCTCTCCTCTACTCTCGCCCAGCTCTTTTGCACAGGCAAACAGTTGGCAGCTATTTTGTTTATTACTTGATTAAGTCCATATTGCTGTTTTATAAGGAACATGGTTGTATTCGTCTTTGTTGAATATGGTTGGTCACAGTTATATGATTTTTCTTTAGCTTTAAAATACCTGGACACTGTGAGTGTGCAAATTTTAGAGACATTCTTGCACGAGCAGACAGTTTGGATGTTACCTGCTAGCAGTCAGCCTCCCAGGATAATTAAAGTTCCATCATTAACAAGGAAAAAGAAAGCTTTACCAGGTTTATCCCAATCTTCATTCATGTTCTTGGTACTATGCCCCCTCCTTCATCGCTCGCTCTCTCTCTCTGACCTGGAACTGCATTCATATCACTGTCAAACTGTCACTGTCGTGGGTGTTTCCTGCCTCTTGTAGAATCTACACCCAGGCATGGAGTGCTGTGATCGCTCATGATTAGTGAAATCTGAGAAGAAACAGAAGCTGAAGTATTTCTTCATCATTAGCTTTTATAATATAACCTAAATCATGTCTTTTTTTTCTCTTTTTCATTTATGTATATCTACACCACAAAAGCAGCCAAAATATGAAACAATACTTTTCTTCATTCTTTGATTATATCATGTGCCAGATTTGCAGAGATTTCCTTAGTGCATGGCTTACGTTCTTACAGTGATCTTTTTGTGTAGTTATATTTTCATCAGTTGAATGACATTAAAATCACTTTTCAGTTTCATTGCTGTGGGCTTGTTTTTTTTGTCTTGTCAGGCGGTGATAATGTTTTCCAGTAATTTTGCTGACAAGATAAACACTGCTTTCCATGCATGCTCTCATTTTGTAGGCATGTTCTGTCGGGACATATTTTGGGGGGTAGAGGTAAAATTATGTTGGATGCATCTTTTCTCAAGCTTTCGGCTTGGCTACTGCAGCTTCATGGACTGGATCTGGGATATACGCAGTTAACCTGCTTCCCTAATTTTATTAAACTGAATAGCTTTCTTCCTCAGGGATGATCATAAGTCAGTCAAATCATTGTAAAGGTGCTCTACAGTGCTGCTGTTTGTTTTGAAGGATACTAAACTCAGAGTTAGGCTTTAGGGAAAACTAACCAGAGAACTTGTTAATAGTGCATTTGGTAATAAGAAAGATCATACATCATGGATAGGGTATTTGAACCGTCATTAACTACATTTTTTTGTGGCAGAGCTTGTAGAGTTAACTCCTGTGCATTAAAATCACTTCTATATCAGTTGACACCAGTTGCATCAGGGGAGCAGCACTTTTCCTTCATCCATATGCTTCATTTTTCTAGTTATCCATGAGTGTTGCAACTGTACAAACACTTTTTGTGTGTGTTAAAAGCTACTTCAGATACAGAACCTCCAAAAAGGCTTTCTGAAATACATTGTCACTTAAGATTAGATACATCCAGGCGGTTAAGTCCTGAACTAAATCTAAATGTAGATAACCCACATGTGCCAGCACAGATCAGTGAGGTTATGCCGAGTTTAGTGGATTAGTGAGAACGGTTACTGGACATAAGTATGGCATGAACAACAATTTACTGTAAGTAAAGTTGTAAGTATAGTATAACACATGCTTTGAGCATAGCCAGTATAACCTGACAAAATCCCATCATGAGCTCCTTTCAAACTGAGCATACAACAGGGATTGGTTTCAGAAATCATACGTTTCAACTTTCCAGTGTGTTTGACCTCCATAATTCTCTACATTTAATAGAGTATCTGTTTTGTATTTCTTGCACTCTTGACAATCAGGTTCAGTAGGCTGTAGTCAGCATTCTGAGATAAAACTGGGATGAGTTGGGGAACCTACTGCCTATTGACTTGCGCAAAAGAAAACTTTTTATTTAATCTGTTTCTTTAAACGTTTAAATGCTCCAACTGCCTCACTGAGGACCTGGTCTGGCCGTTGATAGGAATTATTTTTAGTAATATTTATTAGCTTGAACGATTAATGGGTAGCAGGTTTGTCTCACATCTCTGGGGTTGGGGGTTCGAATCCCACCTTTACTCTGTGTATGCAGAGTTTGCATGGTCTCCCCATTCCTCGGGGGTTTCCTCCAGGTATTCCAGTTTCCTACCCAGTCCAAAGGCATGTGTTGTAGGCTGATGTACATTTCCAGATGGTCTGTTGTGTGTGTGTGATTTTGTCCTGCAATGGGTTGGCACCCCATCCAGGGTGTCCCTTGCCAAGTTCCCTGGGACAGGCTCCAGGCTCCCCTGTGACCTTGTGTAGAATAAGCGGTATGGAAAATGGCTGGATGGATGGATTCTAGACAATGTTTCTATAATCAGGTTGTAGAAACATTGACAAAAATTAGCAGAATACAGTACAGTGTAGTGTTACATGATGATTCCTTTCACTCCCACAGCCTTTTGAACAGGGTCAAGGAGTGAGGTATGGACATATTTTGCCTACCTTGCAGATGAGCACGGTTATCCAAAAGAATTTTGGCAAACAACTTGCTGACAAGTATCTCGACATTGTCAGAGGACTTCAAGGCTGAGAGGTTATGATTGTCCCGTATAAGGTTCCCTTATGATGAAAATAGTATATGTTAGCCCTGCTTTTCATCACTACTCGTAAAATGCTGTCTTATAGCCTTTGAGATAGTGCATGTTACTATCACCAAAATGTCATCTTCATTGTGATATTATAGCGCGTTATTCTATTTAGTCACTTTTTAAGGTGTGATAAACACAAATATTATTGCTCTTAGATAAATGTTCATTTAAACAAGCATGATTAAAGCATGATAAAGTTATGGATAATCATAGGAACAATCATTTGGTTTTGCTCCCCTCACTTTTTATTCAAATAAAATGTGACTATTGGTGTAAATAAATTGATTTTCTTGGTGGTCTGCCCTTCTCCTTCCTCGCTCACTCTCCATCTCTCTCTAACCTGGAGCTGCATTCACATCATGGTCAGGGTGTCTATGCCTCTTGTAGAGTCTGTGCCCAGGAATGATGTGCTGGGATGTCTCACGATTACTGGAAGCACAATAATATTTGACTATTGGTGTAAATAAATGCATGAACAATTGTTTTGTGTAATTATTTATCAACCTCCCCTAAAACAAAACAAACTCGAGAAGGAATGCAAGAAGATGCGTCACTCTTTGCCGCTGGTTGTGATTCTGCACGTTGGGCGAGTGAGACAACCACAAAGCAGCCCAAAGACCAAAAGCTTGACAAAATGGCACTACCAGCACAACTGCACACGTTTATAAATAAAACATTCTAGAGTAAAATGTATTCACGGCAGGCTCTATAGGTTCAAGATTCTAACTACTGGACCTTTCTATGTGAGACAAAAAAAACGGAATAACAAGAAGTCATCTTCAACCTTGTGAAATAATTATGAAGCAATAGAACACTAAAAAAAAACGGTGCTAAAATTCACCATTCCTTTTCACGGTGTTGTTACAGTGCTGGTAAAGTGCTTGATGTCTTCTGTTGTTGTATACATCATATGCTAAATAGTTTTAGATCTTCAAATGAAATACAACATAAAACAAAGGCAATCATCTATCAACCGTGTGAAAAACTAAGTGCACCCTTAAATTTAAAATCTGTTTGTCATGCTTCTGATGATTAGAGATCAGTCTTTCACATCTCTGTGGCTTACTGTTCTTTGCAGAACTGCTTTTAGTTCAGCCACGCTGGATTTTCAAGCATGATTTTCTCGTTTAAGGTCCTGCCACAGCATCTCAATTGATTCAATTCAGAGATTTGACTAGGTCTCTCCAAAACTTTAATTTAGCTTTTTTTTGAGTCATTCAGAGCTGGACTTACTCTATGCTTTGGATAATTGCCTTGTTGCATAATCCAGTTACACTTGAGTTTCAATTTACAGATTGAAGACCGGACATTCTCCTTTAGGTTTTTTCTGGTAGAGAGCAGAATTCATGTTTCCCTCAATTATTGCAAGTTACCCAGGCCCTGTTGCAGCAAATCTTAGCCATAGGTCTGATGTTTTTGGGACCCCTGTCTTCCAAACAGTTCCACTTTCGACTCATCAGTCCACAGAACATTCTCTCAGAAGGTTTGAGTATCATTAAGGTGTGTTTTGTCAGATGATCCTTAATGTTCTTATGGGTTAGCAGTGGTTTTCACATCACCACTTTTCCTCTGTTGACATTTTTATACAGTGTTTTTCTGACTGTGGCGTCATGAAAAGTGACACTGTGGCACAATGATTTAATGTATATAATTGGACCTTAAGGACTACATTAATTAGCTTGTAGAGTAATAGTTTAAAGGTACACAACTTGCCCCTTTTTAAAAAAGATGACTCAAGGTACAACATATCCCAGGGTCAACGGAGAACTTCAGTTTAGAGCCCTTTTTCTGAACTTGAAGCGTTTTAGATGGCAACAAACATGGATCAAGTCATTAATGTTTTTGCCTTGAAGAAATGTCTGTGGATTCTGTATTTATTTAGGTACTCAAAATAAAGTTGAATTAATGTGGACAAGTTTTTAATTGACAATTACTTAAATAAGTTTGCATGTTCTCCCCGTGCTGCGGGGGTTTCCTCCGGGTATTCCGGTTTCCTCCCCCAGTCCAAAGACATGCATGGTACTCTGATTGGCGTGTCCGTAGTGTGTGAATGTGTATGTGATTGTGCCCTGCGATGGATTGGCACCCTGTCCAGGGTGTGCCCGATGTGTGCCCGATGCTCACTGGGATAGGCTCCAGGTTTCCTGTGACCCTGAAGGAAGGGTAAGCGATATAGAAGATGGATGGATGTTCAGTTGTATTTTTTTCCAGAAATGTCATGTTGTACTTCAGTGCAATAAACAGATAACTGGTAACTGATAAAGCGTCATTTTTGCAATAGCCTCATGTAAGTATCGAATACCGTGATGCTAAAGTTGGTGTTTGTATTGAAGCCAAAATGCTCGTAACATGACAACATAATCGTGGAGAAAGATTGTCTGTACATGCAGCCATGGACTTTTTGACGAGTGCAAACACAAGATGAAGACTATATGGCCAAAATTATGTGGATACCATGTTGTGCATCTGTGCTTGAACAACAATATTACAACTGCATGGCATTAATATGGAGTTATGTGTCATATATGTGTCTGTGTGGGTGTGTGTGCTGTACCATCCCATTGTCTGAGATGTCTTCTGTACTGTCTTATACATAATAATATTAGAATAAATAACATATAGGGTTAGCACGTTCGCCTCACACCTCGAGTTCCACCGGGGCCATATGTGCGCGGAATTTTGCATGTTCTCCCAGTGCGTTGGGGGTTTCCTCCGGTACTCCGGTTTCCTCCCCCAGTCCAAAGACATGCATGGTAGGCTGATTGGCGTGTCTAAAGTGACCGTAGTGTATGAATGGGTGTGTGAGTGTGTATGTGATTGTGCCCTGCGATGGACTGGCACCCTGTCCTGTTCCCCGCCTTGTGCCCGATGCCTCCTGGGATAGGCTCCAGGTTTCCTGTTACCCTGATAAAGGAGTAAGAGGCAGTAGATGGATGGATGGATAGAATTATGAACAATAGTCATCATATTTATAAATTCAAAATAATTCGCATGTACTTATTGCTTTATTCTTCTTCCTCCTCACACTGCCTTTTCAGTCTTTTTTTTTAAATCAAGAATCTTAAATTCTATTATCTACATATTCTGCAGTGAGCCTTATTGATAACAAAAAGGGGAAAAATCTCTTTTTATGTTAGTATTATTAATAATAATTATATAATTTATGTATTTATTTATTTTTCACGCTTTTTTCAACTGTTTACAGTAACTTCACTTCTGGTCACATTGTTGAATGCGTATTAACAAAACGTTGGAAAATGAAGAATGATTACATGCAAGCTTGAGTGGAGAAAAGTACATCCTGGTGGCAATGATAAGGATGTTTTCCCTCTTCTGACTGGTTTAGTTGATATGAATAGCTACAGTATCTCACAAAAGAGAGTACACCCCTCACATTTTTGTAAATATTTGATTATAACTTTTCATGTGACAACACTGAAGAAATGACACGTTGCTACAATGTAAATTAGTGAGTGTACAGCTTGTGTAACAGTGTAAATTTGCTGTCCCCTCAAAATAACTCAATCACTGGCAACAAAAGTGAGTACACCCCTAAGTGAAAATGTCCAAATTGGGCCCAAAGTGTTTATTTTGTGTGGCCACCATTATTTTCCAGCTGTGCCTTAACCCTCTTGGGCATGGAGTTCACCAGCGCTTCACAGGTTGCCACTGGAGTCATCTTCCACTCCTCCATGACGACATCACGGAGCTGGTGGATGTTAGAGACTTGTGCTGTTCCTCCTTCCGTTTGAGGATGCCCCACAGATGCTCAATAGGGTTTAGGTCTGGAGACATGCTTGGCCAGTCCATCACCTTCACCCTCAGCTTCTTTAGCAAGGCATTGGTCATCTTGGAGGTGTGTTTGGGGTCCTGCTGGAATACTGCCCTGCGGCCCAGTCTCTCAAGGGAGGAGATCATGCTCTGCTTCAGTATGTCACAGTACATGTTGGCATTCATGGTTCCCTCAATGAACTATAGCTCCTCAGTGCCGGCAGCACACGCAGCCCCAGACCATGACACTCCCACCACCATGCTTGTCTGTAGGCAAGACACACTTATCTTTGTACTCCTCACCTGGTTGCCGCCACACAAGCTTGACACCATCTGAACCAAATAAGTTTATCTTGGTCTCATCAGACCACAGGACATGGTTCCAGTAATCCATGTCCTTAGTCTGCTTGTCTTCAGCAAACTGTTTGCGAGCTTTCTTGTGCATCATCTTGAGAAGCGGCTTCCTTCTGGGACGACAGCCATGCAGACCAATTTGATGCAGTGTGCGGCGTATGGTCTGAGCACTGACAGGCTGACCCCCCACCCCTACAACCTCTGCAGCAATGCTGGCAGCACTCATACATCTATTTCCCAAAGACAACCTCTGGATTTGACGCTGAGCACGTGCACTCAACTTCTTTGGTCGACCATGGCGAGACCTGTTCTGAGTGGAACCTGTCCTGTTAAACCGCTGTATGGTCTTGGCCACCGTGCTGCAGCTCAATGTCAGGGTCTTGACAATCTTATAGTCTAGGCCATCTTTATGAAGAGCAACAATTTTTTTTTCAGATCCTCAGAGAGTTCTTTGCCATGAGGTACCCTGTTGAACTTCCAGTGACCACTATGAGGGAGTGTGAATGCGCTGACCCCAAATTTAACACACCTGCTCCCCAATCACACCTGAGACCTTGTAACACTAACAAGTCACATGACACCGGAGAGGAAAAATGGCGAATTTTCAAATTTACACAGTTACAAAAGCTGTACACTCACTACTTTACATTGTAGCAAAGTGTCATTTCTTCAGTGTTGTTACATGAAAATATATGAAATATTTGCAAAAATGTGAGGGGTGTACTCACATTTGTGAGATACTGTATCTGCAGTTGTCATTTTTGAGTAAAATCCGAATGTAAAGGCTACAGCTATGGAGGTAAGGAGCTTAATATTTGGATCTTTTCAACAGAACTACAATGTGCTCTGAATTCCAGGCCAAAAAAATCCCCCAAGTTGTGCTCTGGTTCACATTCATGTCAGGAGAAGGGTTTGTTGTTTGTCTAGAGATTTTCTCTACTGTTTACTCTAGCTGTGTTGCTTTTTGAAATGCTTCCCTGCCCCCACCAGCTGTTTACATAAGGCCCTTCCAGTGTATTATTGCACCTGCCAGATCCTCGGATCGTACCACCTGGTTAATGTTAAATAGCTCCAGAAGCAAGATGTGTTTGTTAATAAACACTGGACCTAGGGCTCCTTTGTTTACTGTAGTCATGGTGGCAGTCAGTTATTTAGAAAATATCAGCTCAGGCTTCCTTGTGTGGGAGACTGCTTAACCATGTGAAGACTGATGGAAAATGAGTTGCATTGTGAACAAGGAAAAAACTAAGGGGGTGATTACAAAAGATTTGGTATCCAAGTATGTATTTTGGTTTTGGGCCATTTTTGGTAATTTAACACTCTGCATTATCTTTTTGGTTGGTCATTCCCTGAAAACAGCTTTCATTTGAATGGTAAAAATTATTGATTGGGATTCGTGTAAGGAGAAAAATTTGCACAACTTGTTTTTAGCACAAATAAACGTTTGCTTGTCACTTGTATTTAGATTTCACTTCTGCCATTAACTCCCTGCAAACAGTAGTTTTTAATTTATTATTTACTTTTTATTTAAACATCTGTGATTGTATTAATCTGAATTCAAGAGCAGGACAGACAATTAATACCTTCAAAATATTTTAGATTAAGAGCTTGTTGCACCCAGACGTTTTCTGTTTTTCGGTTCACTTATATTTGCAAAATCTGTTATACAAAACCTCTTTTATATTATATATAAAACTATATTTGGTGTGTAATTCATTTTTCAGATTTCTTCCTGCCTTAACTAGGACATGACAAGCCATTGTATATTTAATGGCTATTATGACAAGCCATAATATATTTAACTATTCTTAAAATGTTAATGATATACAGTCCCACCAGATGTATTGGCATGGCAAGGCCAATTCTTTTTGTTTTGAAGACATTTAATGCTGATTTTTTAATTATTGAGCCGTTTCTGGTTTTAATCAACGTATGTATTTTTTACTTACAGCGTCATGCAGGAATCCAAGACAGATCAAGCAGCCAACAGCAGTCCAGCTGGCCAGGAGCGATTGAGCTCGGGCGTGGAGCAAGTGATCAATGAGACACCAGTAAAAACATCTACACCCGGCACACACCCGATACAACAGGTTGAATACTCTGTTCTATCTTTCTGTTGATTCATGTTAATGCTTCATTGTTCTGGAATTTATCATAATCAAAATGATTTTTATCTGCCATAAAAACAATATTCGCACCACGATGAGCAACGTTTTATCATACTATCTTTTACCATTATTGGAATTTCGAAGTGATCATCTCTCTGGAGTTTCCAAACTCGACTGCATTTTTGTTGAAGAGCTGACAAATCATGATTTGTTTTTTGGTCTCTAATGTGGTCACTTATTAAAGAACAGAGTTCACATGCTGTGGTTCTTTAAGCTTTATCTCGCATCTATGGTAGTCTTCATCTCGCTTGGATTTCCCTTGATATACTTTCTCTGCTTCCACTGACACTTCTCCATTAAATTTTTTCATGCCCCATCCACCATTCTTTTCTTTCATACGTATTCGATGCAGAGGGGTTCCGCTAGGCCAGATATTTGACCCTGCAGAAGTGTGACGGGTCAGAGTAGGGAGGACAGTCCCCTTTCTGGCCAATTTGTTTCCTGGATTTCACTCTGTTGGTGTATTTACTGTGGACAAAGTTGTTACTACTTGTTACACATTTGGAGCGTCCTCGTATTGCTGTGAAGGTTTACACTGTGTCTATGATGATGGTGTAGTCATTTTTCAATTTTTTAATTCTTACAGTACACAGTACTTATTACATTTTCAGGACACTGCCCATGTGGGTATTGGTGGAACGTCGAAGTTGCGTTTGATCTTAACTTGTGACTTAATCATAAAGTAATAAGTTGACATATGTTTACCTCTCCATGACATATTCGTTTTCCTGTACCTGGCCTTCCATTTCTTACTGCTGATGAGTTGTTTGTCTCTATATTTCTGCTCTCGATGGTCTTCCTCAAAGGGTGGATTGTGATGCCTTCACGCCTCTCCTTTGGAGGTTGTTGCTGATGTCACTGACTGTTGTTTTTGGATTTTTCTTCACAGCTCTTTTTGGTCAGTCTGTTCCATGTCTGATTTTAAGTACATCAGTGGTTTCTTTCTTTTTCAGGACATTCCAAATTGTTGGGTTGGTTTTGCCCAGAGCTAGTACAATGGAAGGATTGATTTCCCCCCCTTTTCTCAACTTCAAAATGGCTTGCTTTGTTCCCATAGACAGTTCTCTGGTCTTCATGTTGGTTTGTCCTTTTTAGCAACAAAGCTAGTCTTCAAACCCAGGGCTCAAATGTAAAAATTTGAAATTGTATTTTTGTGACCATGTCAATTGTTAAAAGCGCTATACAAATTAAATTGAATTGAAACCAAGAGTAGACATTCAGAGCTATTAAGTGTACACATGGCCAACAAAACACCTGTCCATCACATGCCACAATATTTTTGATCACTTGAAAAATAGGTGGGTTCAAACCAAAGGTGCCATGTTCCAAGGTGTTTAACGCATTTAGATGTAAATACCAGGAAATGTTCTATGAAGATTTAATTATATATTATTATCAGCATTAAATGTCTTCAAAACAAAAATAATTGGCCTTGCCATGCCAATACATTTGGTGGGACTGTATATCATTAACATTTTAAGAATAGTTAAATATATTATGGATGCCACTGAAAGGTCTCAGCTGAAATGAAAAACGAGGAAAAAACGATGTAAACGAATGTTCCAAATGATTTTAATGGAAATGATAACTAGAAAATTATTAAATTTGCTATGTGCTCTCCATAGAGCTAGAAACTGGAGTGTGTGTGTGTGTGTGTGTGTGTGTGTATATTTATAATTAAATCTTCATAGGGGCGGCTGTGGCTCAGTCGGTAGGGCGGGTTGTCCACTAATCCACGAATCGTGGGGTTGGCGGTTCGAATCCCGGCCCGGGTGATCCCATGCCGAAGTGTCCTTGGGCAAGACACTGAACCCTAAGTTGCCCCCGATGGCAAGCTAGCACCTTGCATGGAAGCTCTGCTACCATTTGTGTGTGAGTGTGCACTTGTAAGTCGCTTTGGATAAAATCGTCTGCTAAATGAATAAATAATACACAGTTTTACCGTGAATTTTTTACCTTGAATTTCCCCCTAGGGGAACAATAAAGTATCTAACTATCTCTATCTCTATCTCTATCTTTATCTCTATGTCTCTCTCTCTCTCTCTCTCTCTCTCTCTTTCTCTCTCTCTCTCTCGACAAGCACCCAGTGGTTAAACGTCGTGTATGTAGATTTGTGACTTGTGAAAGGTCTAGGCCTGTATAAAAAATTATTCGGGGAGAGGATGACTATCATTATCTTTATTTAATAAAGTTTTGTAATGTAGGGCATTGAGTTTTCTCCTTCAACAGACAGTTGTTGGCCTGTGAGCTGTGGTTTTCTCTCCTCAGATTACACATCAAAGATATTATTCACATCTGACTGGTATGCAGTGCTATGTGTTGTGTTGGCAAGCGAGTTATGACCGCATTACACTGCTTGGATTTGTCAGCATTTACACATACCTGTGTTCTTTCATTCTGAAAACATTGTCATCCATGCAACATGGCTAATATGCGTAGTAAAAATCATTCGGTTGTCAGCCAGATGTCTTCTTGGCCGATGTGTGGAGTACTGTGGCATGTGTATACATAGGCTTTGATAGAAGGGTCCCAAGAGTGACACAGAATTAGGTATGGGGTCAATACCATCGATACCATAATTTCATATGCTAACATGTCATTTACAGCCGTAATCAGCACTATAAATTGTGCCTGGTTCTAGTCTGTTAAATTTGTAGAGTCTTGCATGCATTTGTAACTTAATTGGTGAGATGAGTTAATTGCATAGTTTTAGCATCCAGAAAAATGTCTCTACTTTGATGGAATGTGCAGCTGTTTATGTGGCAACAACACTGTTAGCCCAGCCGAGTCACTCCTGCAGAAATAAAGAGAGAAGTAAAATAGTGGCATTTTAAAATGTTGTTCAAAGCCACTAACCGATAGCTAAATTCTGTTTTATATCTTTAATGGTGCATTTGACTATATAAACTATTAATTACTTTTTTATGGAGTGATTGCTGTTACTGAAGCTGCGGCTTAAAGCGTACTATAAATAGGCATGGGGTGTTTTACTCGGCCTTCAGTTGGCTGTGGTTCAGACGGAGTCTGTCGGAATAGTTGAGGACGGATTCAAAGCTCAATTAGATATTTAATTAAGGCTAAAGATTGGACTTGTGAATTTTCCTGTCCTGCTGTTGAATTACACTTTTGTTTGTCAGGTCTATTGTACCTATAGCTTTTGCTGTTCTTGTTTTCCAGGAAAACCTTTCATATCACTTACTTTAGAACACTCTGTTTGAATAAAATGCAAGATTATTTTATGCAACTGAATTCAGTTGCTGACATTCCAAATTCTTGTATTGGCTAAGTCTAATGTTTGTGCAATGCCTCTATTTGGGTAATTGGATTTTCTAATTTTTTTTCAGATTTAAAATGGTTTGATTTTCTCCCATAGACAGCTTTCTGAACTTCATGTTGGCTTATCCTTTTTAACAACTCTCTTCTCATATTCATCTTTTGATCTCAAATTCCACTGTCTTCAGTCTACAGAAAAAAAATAGTTTCCATTTTCTGCACCACGTATCCTGCACAAGGTCGTGAGTAGCCTTTAGCTTATCCGAGGCAGGGGACACACTGGATGGGGTACTAGAATAACCAAAACACCCCATTCTAATTTCAGTCGTGGGGATTTGTGCTGATTCATCCACAAGAGCATTAGTGAGGTCAGATACTGATGTTAGGTGAGGCGACCTGGGATGCCGTCGGCGTTCCAGTTCATCCCAAAGGTGTTCAGTGGGGATGAAGTCAGGGCTCTGTGAAGGTCACTCAAGTTGTTCCACAGTTTTGGCATTAAAAAAAGATATGGGTGTGCTGCTTAGGTGTCCAAAAACTTTTACCCATAGTGTGTTTTGACCAAGGTGCTACCATTGATTTCTCTATGAAGAGAACGTCTTGAAAATCAATGGTTCTTGATCCTGATTGATTTTCTTTGGATTTACTCACCATTGTTTTCTGTTAAGCTTCCCAATGCCATACCTTAACATATAACCAGCACCGTAGTGTCATGTTAGAGAAACCCTTCTGTCTAATGTACAGCCACATAAAAGATTATAATTGCCCTGAGATTTAAGTCACTTTTCCACTCCACTGCACTTTAAGGCTCGACTCGGCTCGCTTTACTTTTCGTAGTTTGCTTTTCCACTGCAGTTTAGTGCCGCCTCAACGTGGGCGCTGTCTTCCACTCGCCTTCACGCAGGAATAATATTGTATTATAGAAACACTTCAGATTCAAGGTCAGCCGAATTCCAAATGCCTTTCCTGTTCACTGAACACGGACCCTATTAAGGATAACGGCATTCTAGACCCTACGTAGTGCTCGATATGACCAAGTCAGAGATAATAGTTAGAGATAAATGTTACATAATTTTTGATTAATAGAATATTACCATACGCATAGTATGTATTAAATGACATTTATTCAGACACAATACAGAACCACTCGTTAAGGAGAAATCCCTACTCCGTGCGTTGCCCACATTTAGTATTTGCATTAAAAAGTGCCATTTGAGAGGTACAAGATTTTTTGATGTGCTCAGTGGTAATCATCAAATAGCAGCATTCCACCAGATGTCTGGGCACAGCTCCGCAAATTCACATAATCCTCCACATCGTTGCTGTTTCCACCAGCAGTCGAGCTATACTAGAGAACCTGTGCTGAATTTTCCTGTGTTCCCCAGCTACCATGTGAGCTATTCAGATGGAATTTAAAACGATACAGATCATCGATTGATCAAACACAGTCGCACAGACGTGCAGTAACGTCTCTGGCTGCAATTGCTTCTCTAGTGACACAAAAATATTTAATAGACTAGTGTAGTGCCTGCCACAGAATCTTCCTCTTTTCAAAAGGATTTGATGGATTGGTGGATTTAAAAGACAAGCAATATAAAATATGTAAGCAGTTTTAAACGGCGATTTGATGTTTCAAGTACATTTTTATTTAACTGCAGTGATGTTTTCTTATCACTATATAACTCGAGCTAATATTTCTTTGTCTAGCGTTTGACCATATATTTGCCTAGCTTAATTTCAGATGGGTTTGTTTAAATGTTGTGTACTGCTTTAAGACTTGTGCCACGCAATAACCTCCAGACCTCCTCCTACTTTCACCAATGTTATGTGAAGGGAACGCACACAGGGCCAGGATGCGTCTTTGTTGTGGCAAGGTGATTGAGATGCTCCAATTGAGCTTCAGTGCAGACAGTGCAGGAACTGAAGATTAGGCCTAGTTTAATTCGCTCGTGTTACTCCTAGATGCTAACTTTGCATCAGAATACTGTATTTATGCTTTCCTTAAACATTCACTAGGAAAAGCTGCCACATAACATTCATATCATTTCCCAGAAAGATGACTTTGTTATTGCAGTGCAGTTCAAATATTCACTTGGAAAAACTTTCCGTTTGTTTTTGAAGCTTTGGCTGAAGGGCTCATGTGTGTAAATAATGCTTTGTAATGCTCCAGTGTTTACTTGGAAAAGCTAACCTTTAACAGCATTCAACCTTTTGTTGTTGCACTTCACCCAAATGTTGCTTGTTGAAAACGTTGCTCTGTTACATGAAGCTGTATTCAAATCCTCAATGGAATAAACAGCTTTGTGATTGTACTGAAGTAATTCATTATTGTTTTTGATCTTATTCAAACAATCACACCAAATTATAATATAATGATTCTATTGGTCTAGTTACTTAGTAAAAGTAATTCAAGCTTTCTGTTAGAAATTTGAAATTAAAGGACTGACTACAATGACTTTTGTAGAATTTTTTTCCCCCATACTCAAAAGCAGCTAGCTCTTTTCTGTTCATTTTCTGTTTTCCTCTCTTCTCTCCTCTGTCTTCATGTCCTATCTTGAGAAGGAAATTAATAATATTAATAGTAATAATAAAAAATAATGGTCACGGTCCATTGAACTGTGTAGTTTTAATGTAGCCTTGAAGCTGCAAGGTGATGTCAGAAACGTTACTGCAGCCAGACTTGGTTCCCGACATTTCCATTTCTGTTTGATGAAAAGTTGGGAGAAGGACATTTTTAAAAATTCATTCATGTTTAGATACCTTTTGTGTAGCTGTGCTTTTGTGTCTGGCCAAAACGATGAGTGTAATTGTGCATCATCAGCATAAGAGCGAAAGCCAAAATTATGTACGAGAATTACACGACCGAGCAGCTGGATATTAAAAAAAGAGAATAATAGAGGGGCTTGTGGGACATCATATTGCACTTTTTGTGCATTCAAAGAATCTCCACTAACAAACTGGAACTGATCTGTCTAAGCCAGGCAAGAACAAATCTCTCTAAACAAACTGGTTTTAAACCTTTAAACAGAAACATATTAACAATGTGAGGCAAACATTTCATGGTGGGCCACTTTAGCCAGTGCTGATTGTATACTCCGATTCTCACAGAAGCCAAATCGAGAGCATGCTGCTTGTTCTAGATTCAAAAGAACAGAACTGTTAAGTGACAACCTTTTCAAAGATCTTCAATTGGAGAGGCGGTCAGACCATTAGATAGTAACTGGAGAGATCAGTGGTTTAAATATGTTACACCCATCTTTTGTCAGAAGTCATAAATTGCCCCGTTTAAAATTATGATGATACCAAATACCTCTCTTTGTTTCTGAATGCCTGCTCCTTGGGCTACTAAATAGACTTTTGTATGTTTGAATCCCAGCACTGCCGAGCTGCTAATGCTGGGTCCTTGAGCAAGACCCTTAACCTTCATCTGCTCAGTCCTGTGTCAATTGTAAGTCGTTTGGATAAAAGTGTCAACCAAATGAGCACATGCAAATGCTAATGCAAAACTGTAAAATGACAATCAGTGTGAACACAAGGACTTGTACAACCCCAAGACCAAAAAAGTTGGGACGCTGTGTGAAATGTAAATAAATGTAAATAAAACCAGAATGCAATGATTGGCAAATCTCATGAACCCATATGTTATTCACAATAGACCATAGAAAACATATCAAATGTTTAAACCGAGTAAATGTACCATTTAAAAAAAAATATATATATAAGGTCATTTTGAATTTGATGGCCATAACAGGTCACAAAAATTTGGGACGGGGCAACAAAAGGCTAGAAAATTAAGTGTCACTAAAAATAAACAGCTGGAGGTTAATTGGCAACAGGTCAGTAACATGACTGGGAATTAATAGAGCATCTTAGAGGGGCAGAGTTTTTCAATAGTAAAGATGGGCAGAGGTTCAACAATGTGCGTAAAACTGCGTTTACAATTTGTGAAATAATTCAACATAAAATTGCGTAGACTAAATATCTCATCATTTACAGCACATAATATTGTTAAAAGATTCTGACAATCTGGAGAAATCTCTGTGCGCAAGGGACAAGGGTCCATCCATCCATCCATCTTCAACCGCATACTCCTTTTCAGGGTCACGGGGGAACCTGGAGCCCATCCCATACACATACACACTCTCACACACATTCATACACATGCACACACTACGGACACTTTAGACACGCCAATCAGCCTAACATGCATGTCTTTGGACTGGGGAGGAAACCGGAGTACCCGGAGGAAACCCCCGACACACGGAGTACGAATATGTAAATTAGGACTATAAGTACCACACAATAAACAACCCAAGGGTGAAAATCAATATTGCATACCCATGATCTTTGGGCCCTCAGGCAGCACTGCATTAAAATCAGGCATGATTCTGTAATTGAAATGTGCATGGACTCAAACACGTCCAGAACTCCGTGTCTGTGAACACAGTTCACCGTGCCAGCCACATATGCTGGTTAAAACTCTATCATGCAAAGAAGAAGCCATATATGAGCATGATCCAGAAATGCTGCCGTCTTCTCTGGGCCAAAGCTCATTTAAAAAGGACTGAGGCTAAGTGGAAAACTGTTTTGTGGTCAGACGAATCGAAATTTGAAATTCTTTTTGGAAACCATGGATGCTGCGTCCTCTAAACTAAAGAGGAGAGGAACCGTCCGGCTTTTTATCGGCGCTCAGTTCAAAAGCCTGCATCTCTGATGGTATGGGGGTGCATTAGTGCCTATGGATTGGGCAGCTTTCACATCTGGAAAGGCATCAATGCTGAAAGGTATATACAGTTTTTAGAGGAATATATGCTTTCAGATTCCTTCTCTTCTTTACTTCTGAGAGACTCTGGTATTAAAAAAAGAGTATTTTAGAGAGGCAGTCATGCTACTGACCTAGTTAGCTACAAAATGCTCCTCCAGCTGTTTCTTTATTAACGCTCACTTTTCCAGCCTTTTGTTACCCCTGTCCCAAACTTTTTTGAGACTTGTTGTGGCTATCAAATGCAAAAATACCTTTTTATTTTTATTTATGTATTTATTTAAATGGTACATTTCCTCAGTTTAAACATCTGATATGTTTTCTGTTTTCTGTTTGGAATAGCATATGGGTTTGAGATTTGCAAATCATTGCATTCTGCTTTTATTTACATTTTACACAGTGTCCCAATGTTTTTGGAATTGGGGTTGTACAAGTTTATGCTTCAAAACAAGTAAAAGCCATGCAATAGCTGCACTTTTCTAAAGACTTGCCTTTGATGTGTCCTATTGATTAAGACGACATACGATGATTAGGGCTGTAACAGTGATTATTTTAATAATGAACCACTACTTTTATATGAACTGCAGGTTCCCGTCCCTAGTCCTGATGTACCCTATTTTCTGCACATTTGAATGATTTTCCTGCTCTCGCAAACCCACTTTATCTCAGGAAGAGCTTGTACTTTGCTGATTTAGTTAAATCAGATGTGTTAGAGCAGGAAACACTCAAATCTGCATGGTGTTAGGAACCTGTGAGCTAAACTATACTAAATCAGTAGCCTAAATGAAGACATTGCCTCACCTTAGTCTGAAGAAGCTCAGATTAAACTGCCTTAGCATAGCAGACCTCATTAAATTATGAAATCACCACTCTAATATTTCACTCTGTTGACAGTAACATTGCAGAAATGCCAAACCACATCTTATAGGAGGCTAAGGTCAGCTGGTTAGTCAGTTTCACTTACCGAGCAGAAGATGCAGTGTTACACAAGTGCTTTCTTTTGAAATGTTTGTGCATCATTGATGTACTGATATGAAAGGCATCTCTGCTGGGCTTGTACTGCATTACACCACAGTGGTACTTTATCTAGTGACAAACTGTCACAATATGTTATTTCTTCCAAGCGAGCAGCTTAATCAGTCTATATGTGCCTTGTGTTTAATTAAAAGAAAAAATCCTAAATGGTTTCTATTTGTGGTAATTGAACTGACTGACAATCCTGTACATAGAAACAACACAAGCAGTGCTGCTGCTGCTTCTGCTGCTGCCTCTAAGGGCTTCAACAGTGTTTTGCATTTTACCCAAGGATAGCGGGTCCTGCATTATGAAATCTTGTTGTTGTTGTTGTTTGTTGCATAAGCAAGGCTTCATAAAATGTGTGGTGAAGATTTTTCTTTATTGATCTTGTCAGTTTTTTTCCCTCCAGTAATTATTGCAGTCCAATTGATAACGCTTTCAAATGTTGCCAAAGCTTATAGTTGAAGAATTAAAAGGCTGCTGTCAGTTCATATTGTGATGTGATTGTTTGATTTATTTACATAGTCCTTTTGGTCAATCATATTTTGTGGCTCTTTACATGTGGAAACTGCAAACGACTTTTTTAAGAAAGCATAGTGTTTGTTGATTGTCACGCGATAATTTCGCTGCTTGGTGCTGCAGCAACGTCAAACCTGCAGTAGTAGTTTCTGGCATGTAGATGACTTATTTATTTAAACGTGCCAAAGATAATGAAGGGTTAATTGTTATACACAGTAGTGGTTTGACAGTACACTTGCATGTGCTGAAAAACAAAGACAATACTCCTTGGAGACTTCACAAAGCCAATCAGGATTTTGTTATTGTTTTTCGCATCTTCAGGCACTTCAAGTTGCTCAACAACAGCAGAGTGGGGAGAATTCCCAGAAGAGCGTGGAGAAGGAGCCAGAATCCCAGGTAGAACTATAATCTTGTTTACTGCGTACAACACACACACACCCACATGAATAAATATGATCATGGTTATATCACTCACATAGAACATGATGATCGAATTAAGCCTGGCATAAGATTTGTCAAATAAAATGTGGGACCTAATTCTTAAGTATTCTTTTTGGCTTTGCTATGTTTGTATATTGGTTATTTATAGGGTTGTTTATTACCCCAAGTTGGAATGAATGGACTGAAATGAGAGCCGGATTAAAGGGTTAGGTCATGTCACTAGGTTAAACATAGAGGGCGGGCTGTAAGCACATGATTGGACATGTTTGGCAGTCTGTAAATGGTGGAAGGAAATACAGCCAGGATGTGCCGGCCCATTGGGAGTCCCACTCTGTCTGAATACTCGCACCAGCATGCTCACTACAACTGAAACTACACATACTGCTGGACATACAGTCTTAAATGCCAATGGAATTAACCAGGTTTGTGTTGTGCTGGGGTGTTTATATATGAGCAGGATGTTGACTTCGTCGTATGTGAGCTATAGTTAATAGGGATCATGTTCCTGGGTAGTTTTTTTTTTTGATTTGTTTGTTATTTGTTTTTATGTGTACACTTGTGAAGCTACGTATTTGTCAGATTGTTTCCTGGATTATGAATTCCATTCAGAATTACTCCTATTTTAATCATGTATTTACGAGTAGGCAGTAAACTAAATGGAGGGATATTGTTCATTTGATTAAGGTTGAGCTGGTATGAAGTAACTTTATTTTCTGTTTGAGGATGAATGGGCTGCTGAGCAGAAACACCATATTACTGCACCAGTATGGATTGTGCACTGTAATTGAGTTGTGTATTTCAGGGAAACATTGATTTTTTTTCTCCTCTTCTGGTGTTATGACGGAGTGATGTGCTAAATAAATGACTTGGGTTCTGTGATATCTGAGCGTTGATATCCTATTGTAAATAATAGCACTGCATTGCTAAAAGGTTTTCTTGTTCTCTGGGGTTGTTCACTTGTAGCTGCACAGAAACCTGATCACCTCTCTCTTTAACAACTGTAATTAACACAACACTGTTTTTTGCCTCTGCATGCATTTCATAACCAGATGGAAACTAAAAAATATTATTATTATGGGTTTTTTGGTTTGTTTTTTTGTGTTTTTATTTTTTGGTAACCCAACCCCAAAATGTTTAGAGTATTTTGGACCGTTGAGGTTTGTTGATTTATGGGCCTGTGTTTTCAGAAGTGCTTGCTTGTTGACATGCTCGCTCACAGGGAGTTGTTCTCTGACACACTGGCAGGAACAATAACAACAACAAAACACTGTTTGGACTTGTCTATCGTCATAGAGACAGCACACATCAACGTTTTGGGAGACTGTAAAAGCAGAATTATTGCCGTTAATTGTCAGCATGCTCAGGTAGGCAGCTGAGGGGTTGCTGCCATATTGTGTTCTGTTTCAGTGAAGTGTGTAGTCTTTACAGAGGACTTGTTTGAGGGCATCGGGCACTATTTATTAATGTTGAAAATAGCTTGAGCATGTGTTAGACCTTTACGATAGATTGCACCTATACACTCACCCAGATAGTGTGGGAAAGTGTGTGTGTGTGTGTGTGTGTGTGTGTGTGAAGGTCAGCCCTTATATTTCACTCACAGCTGCAGAGAAATAGTCTAGTGGCATGTTTACTTGCAGCCCAGCACAGCCGGCTTTACTGGAACCCCTTGTTTGTTTGGGTTGTGGAGCCGTAATTAAAATGCAATCTCTAGGTTTGTTTTCACAGTTGCTGTATACCCCAGTGGATGTATTGTTTATACAGATCCATAAATATAATTTTAATTATTCTGTTTATTGTAAACAGTTTTCAAAAAACACTGTGTTTGAGTGTTTATTGTATTATAGTGTGCCTGGATTAAAAAGCAGTAATTGCTTCGGGCAAAATTATACATACAAAATGATGTGTTTTGAAGACGGTACGGTTTTGAGCAGATGTATTGGTGTACTTCTGTTTTCTTATATAGCTGTTTTACTGTTAGTGGTTGAATGCATGTCAAAAAATGTAGAGATAATAGCTGCAAATCTAATTGATAAAATCGATAGTAATCAATTAGGAAAATCGTTGTCAACGACTCTTATTATCGATTAGTCTGTCTGCACATGGCACAGGGTACGTTTACTCATTATGTTACTTCTGTTCAGAAAACACGCATTGGAGAGTAGATGCCAAAAATGTGTCCCAAATGACATACTATACACTTACACTTTTACAAATCAGCAGTATAAGCCATTTCCCAGTCGATGGCACATGAAGTGAAACGTACATAATGTGCTAGCTTTAGCAGAATACCCAGTCAATGTCAGCATTACTTTTTTATGCCAAACATAAAGTTGGTTGAGGCGTAATCATTACGTGACATCAGAAAAAAGTATGCGACCCACTAAGGCATGGGGGCATTTTATATTGGCTATGAAGAAGATTGTATCCTGCAAACTTTACAAAGTGCAGCTTGTGTAGCACGGAAACACGACAGTGAGGTACGAGCACAAATTTATGTTTATCTCCAAAACTCTCCACTCTGTGGAAGGGGGTTGGGGAAACTGGTGCGAGTTGCTTTAGAGGTTTATATCAAGTCAAGTTTGTATTTGCGAACTTGCGGTGTGCCTTCTATCGTTTATTATAATGGGATCACTCAATTAGTAACGAGGTCGCGTTGCTCCGCACTCGCAATGTAAACACAAGTAAAACAATATGCCTAAGTGTAGTGAGTAACCGAAACAATAAGGTGCAGTGAAAGGGAGTTTTTGTTATTAATTTTGGACTGTAGTTTAATTCAGTGCTTTCTTGTGCATCCATAAAAAAATGCATAAATGCATTCATGTGAAAAAATAAGGATATCCCGTGGAAATCGTTGCTATTTTTGACATGTTTGAACAAGCAAACATTTGATCCTCTTTGAAACAGTGCCTATTAATGAACGTGATTCACTCTATCAAATGACACATAAAACATTGACATATAAAACATGACATTTTGTAGAAATTTTCACAATTTCAATTAACAAAAATCCATAACATTAGAATCAGTTGTTCAAAATTGGGTGCCGGTGATTAAAACCTGCTTAGGGGAGTGCAGGTGGAACCTCAACTCATCTTAATTTCTAGAGCACTTTCAAAAACCGCAATGAGAACCAAAGTGCTGCACATGGAATGACAAAATTGGTCACAAACATACAGCCAAGAATATAACAAGCATTTAAAACAAAGACAAAATAACAGAAATTGACACAGTACAATTCATAATGCATTAATTAAAGCTAGAGAAAATAAACAAGGGGTTAAGGCCCCCTTAAAAGACACTAGTGACGGAGAGTATTTTATGGCCAATGGAAGCTTGTTCTAAAGTCTAGGTGCTGCCACCGCAGAAACTCTATCACCTTGAGATTTAAGGCAAGCTGGAGGAACCGACAGACACAGCTGCTCTCCAAAGTGAAGAGACCTTATATGTTGATACAGAATTTTTAAGACCGAGGCTCCCGACCCATACTCAGATACAAAGCGTTACTGTAGTCCAAACGAGCAGACACAAAGACATGCAAAAGTGGTGCCTGGTGTTCCCATTACTCTCGAGATCTAAAAAGTTATTTAAGCCTTAAGAAAAAGGTTGTGAATGCCTACGAGCCTGACAAGGGATTTAAAAAGATCTACAAATGGCGCAGATTTCAAATGACTGTGCATTTGTCCAGGCCTGGCCGTCCCAGCAAATTCAGCCCAATAGCAGACCGTCTGATTTACAAAGAAGTCTCCAAGAACCCCAAAATTTAATCACAGGATCTGCTAGTAAATCTTCCATCTCTTGGTGCATGCTTCTACAATTGGAAAGAGATTGCACAAATTTGACCTACATGGAATTTGTGCCAGGAAAAAGCCTTTACAAGTCTACAGTTTGCCAGTGAGCATATAGGAAAAGACCAGGTCTTTTGGAATAATGTGCTCTGGACAGACCAGACAAATCAAAGATAGAGTTGGTTGGCCACAACAACAACAGACATGTTTGGCACAGACCAAAGACAGCTTTTCAGGAGAAGAGCCTCATACCAATTGTGGAGCATGGTGGTGGAAATGTTATTCAATTCAATTCAATTCAATTTTATTTGTATAGCGCTTTTTTACAATAGACATTGTCTCAAAGCAGCTTCACATGAATACAAACACAGTACATACACCGTAAAAGTGAGAAATTATCCCAACTGAGCAAGACACTGAGTGGCGACAATGGCAAGGAAAAACTCCCTAAGATGTTTTAAGAGGAAGAAACCTTGAGAGGATGGAAACCTTGTTATGGTTTGGGGTTAATTCACTATCTCAGGGACTTGGACAGCTTGCATTCATTGATTCAACTATGAATTCTGCATCATATCAAAGAGTTCTTGATGATGATGAGGGATCATCTGTCCAAAATTTGAAGCTGAACCGAAAGTGGACCTTTCAACAGGATTCTGATCCTAAGCACACTAGCAAGTCCAAAGAGAAGAAATAGAGGGTTATAGAATGGCCTAGTCAAAGCCTGGATTTGAATTCCAGTGAAATGTTGTGGGGGGTATTTGAAACAGGCAATGCGTGCAAGAGAACCCTCAAACATCTTGCAACTGAAAGAATATTGCATTGAAGAGTGGTCCAAAATTATTGAGTGAAAGTATTCATTCACAATATGGTCAAAAGTATGTGGACATTTGACCATCACCCCCATATGTGGTTCTTCCCTAAACTGTTGCCACACATTTGAAGGCAATCTGAAATTGTATAGAATGTCTTTTGTATGATGTAGCTTTACAGTTTCCCTTCACTAAAGGACCCAAACGTGTTCTAGCATGACAATGTGCCTGTGCAAAAACTGAGCTCCATGAAGATATGGATTGCCAAGACTGGAGTGCAAGTGTCCTGCACAACCCCAGCCACACTCCAAAATCTAGTGGAAAGCATATAACTCCCAACATAGTGTTTTCCTATGGTGTTAGGGACGGTAGTACGCTCCTCCTCCTCTTCCTCACTGTGTTATATATTCACTATTCACTGAACATTATCCTTCATATATATATGGTCCAATATAACAATCATTAATTACAATTTCAAGTGCAATCTTAACAGATTAGCAAATTTAAAAAGTCCAAATGAAAGAAATACCAAAGTTGACACATTCAGATTATAGGACCATAAATTGTGTGTGAAGATTCTTTATCTTGGAAAGCAAATAATTGAGGTACACAAGGCTGAAACACACTTTTAAATGCAACTGTCTGTTAAATTGCAATTTTTCTGAATGTGGAAAATAAAATATAACGACATTTTACCAAATTTTTGTTGTAGCTATCATATAAATACTAACAAAGTTTTCTATGATGTGTGCATGTGTATGTTTACCTTGTAAATGGTATATTTACTAATTATGTGTGGACATAAGTCTCATCAGTAGTTTTACCGAAATATTTCACTTTATTTTATTTATTTTTTGCAGAAGTTGAAGATGCTTTAAAAAAAACCCCAACTATTTAAACATTCTCTTTCATTAATTATGCAAGCCATTTTTGTTGCACAGGTGTCTGTATCATGTGTATATGTTTTGTAGGTGCCTGTTTCGCTGGCTATGATGACCCCTCAGGTGATCACACCTCAGCAGATGCAGCAGATCCTTCAGCAGCAAGTCCTGAACCCGCAACAGCTCCAGCTGCTATTACAGCAACAACAGGCTCTGATGTTGCAGCAAGTTCGTACCATCATCGGTCATATCATGAGCAGTTCAAACACATTTTCTGAAATTGGCAGTTTGATTATAAATATACTAAATGATTGTTGCCACATACCTCTGTGTACTGTTGTGAGTACATGAGAAGATAAATTGTGTTCATATCTGCTGTTTTGAAGCAACAGCTCCAGGAGTTCTACAAGAAGCAGCAGGACGAGCTCCGACTGCAGCTCCTCCAGCAGCAGCACACTGGCAAAAGCAGTAAAGAGGTGTGCAGTACAATTTTCTGTATTTCACACTGTATTGCTAAGTGTACCAACTAGCATTATTTTTTTCTATTTATGTCTTTTTTGTGTGACTTTTTTTTTTTTTTTTTTTTTAATGCATTATGAGAATCCGGATTATATGTGGATAGGGAGTTTTCACTTAAATTCAGGTGTAAATACACACAATGCTCAACTCAAACGTATTTCAATCCAGTCAATCAAACCATTTCAGGTTTCAGACCCATTTTAGCCAGACATTGTTCAAATATACATGCATTCACTCCAAATGACAACCAAAACTCCCTCCTGATAAGTTTTATAGCACACATAGTCCATGACTGACTCGGTCTGTGCCTTTTAAGAGAACAAAACAGTTCACAAAATTGTGATCTTTGATGTGGCAGCCGTCTTTTGCATAAAACAGCTGGAAATAAGGAACAACGCAGTTGGTGGTTATGAGCTGATTTGTATATGAAGCGTGATTTGGCAGTCTCATATAAATCTGGATAACTGTAGATGCATTTGACTAAAATTGTAAATGCATGTGCTTAAATGTTATCTGGGTGTAAACAGGATCAAATATTTTAATGTACATGTTCATAGCTTAAGTGTCTGATCAGCCTGACCTACAGTCTTCAGTGTGCTTCGTTGTGTAGCCTGTTTGGTAATTGCTGGTGCAGTAACACTGTGCTGTGTGAATGTTCTCTCCAGCAGCAGATGCTTGCCCAGCAGATGGCTGTCCAGCAGCAGCTTCTCTCTCTTCAACAACAGCATCTGCAGAGGCAAGGACTGCTGTCTCTCCCGGCCACAGCACTCGCCTCACTGCCCCAGAGTAAGAAACTACATAGTTTCTTTCCCCATTCATTTTCATTGCTTATCTTCTATCCTGAACTATTTCAGGCAGCTTTCCTCACAGATTTCATATCCTAGACTAGAAAATATTTTAAGCTCAATCGAAGTTTTAACATACATTTATCCACAATGATATAAAGACTGCTTAACCTAAATGAGAAACTTGTATATTAAATTTTGATTAAACTTTTAAAAGTAATATCATCGTTAGGCTAAGTTGTAAATGGTCCGATGTGTTAAACAGGTCTGATTCCTGCAGAGCTGCAGCAGTTTTGGAAAGATGTGATTAGATCGGACGAAAAGAGCAGTGGTGACAAGTCACCCTCTTCTTCTAAACCGCCTGTTCTTAACCAGCACCCCAGTACCAATGGACACCACACCCCCCGGCCAATCAGGAGAGAGAGGTATGACCACTGCTAACCCAATGCAGTCTTTATCCACTTATAAGTGTGTGTGTGTGTGTGTGCGTGCGCGCACACGTGTTTTTTTTTTTTTTTAAACGTTAGCCTTATTTTTGTCCTCAAGGCTAAAATCATTTAAGCTTTGATTACCTTTAGTTGAATCAGTTTCGTTTGGTATTTCAGACTGACATATTCTCACTTGAGCAGGTTATTGGCAGGTCTCCGAATAGGGCGCAATACTTTTTGTAGATGTGTCTAGAATAATAATTTATACCCTGCAGGCCTATTGATGCCTGATATACAAGACACATGCACATACTTGCTTTTCTGTTTGCTGCGGACGTATTTATTGATATGTTCCATACTTTGGTTTGTAGATATATTTAAGCACTTGTACATGACAGGATGTGTGTTTATTGAAAATAGCATTGTGTCTGTTATTTGATCTAAGGCACAAACAGGATAAAGGTGAGTGGTGCACATCATCAAAACTGTGATGTTATTTGTGATAACATGCAACCTTGTGCTGCTTTCATACACCACTTTACAATGTAAGGATAAAAGTAAAACAAAGAAATTATGAACATTGGCTATAATATTGCCTATTTCTGCCCCAATAGATAAGTAGTTCCACAATAAATGTTTAATTTAGATTAAGGCTAGCGCCTTGAATGGCAACTCTGCTACCATTGGGGTGTGTGTGAGAGAGAGAGTGTGAGAGAGTATGGGTGAATGAGAAACAGTGTAAAGTGCTTTGTAGAACCGCTAAGGTTAAGAAAAAAAAGTGCTATGTGCAGACCATTTTATATAAATGTTATTTCAACAAACATCAAAAAAGTATTCATCAGTCCAATCTTTGCACTTTGTCTTCAGTGTAAACCTGACACAGGTTCCCTCACACTATTGGGGAGAGATTTCACTTTTCATTTTCCATGCAGGTTTACTGGCAAAAGAACCAGTGTTGTGTTTGTCTGTCATCTAGGTAGACTGTCCTCTACCATGAAAAATGGTACCTGATGATGAATGTGATCATGATATTATTATTATTATTATTATTATTATTATTAAGTCACGCTTTTCTTTCAAATATTATCAAAGTACATTCTGACATTAATGTCTCATACTGTGTTTATGATCATTTCTAATTTTGTTGGGTAACGATTTGAAACAGCTTGGAGTAAACATGACTGTTTCTGTTACTTAGCAACCCATGGTCAGTGAAATGGTACAGATTTGGTGACAAATCTAAGGCTTTTATCAGACATAACAGCATGGCTTGAATGCTTTTGAACCAGTCTGATTGTATGGTTGAAGCTAACTGTTGTATAATTGAAACCATCCATGTTCACGAGTCCTGGAGCTGTGCAGGGCACTGTCGGCTGATTTATCACTATATTGGGTTCTACAAAACTGATATATTAGAAGGCCACAGCATGCAAATTAAAACAGAAACAAATCTATGCTTTATCATGAATGTTGCTGTTCCCAGTTACATTCTGTGGGCATTTTGACATGTCATGCTAGTGCATACTGCATTTGGTAACTGTAGTAAAAGTAACCCAAGGTTTTTTCCCCTTTATGATTGAGGCCTAGTGCATGTATTTATTTTCTCCCACACCCACCCCATTTTATTTCTAAACAGAACTGTTTTAAAGTGTTTTATACGTCTCAGGGAGCTGCTGTAAAAATATTGACTGCTTGTTTATTGATGTATGATACTGGAAGGTTGTGGCAGATTACTGCAAAGCATATCTAATGACAACTGTCATTGTATTGTGTGTCCTCAGAACCGTCCTCTCTGCTGTGCGTCTGTTATTGTTCAGCTGAAGTTGTGGTGGCTGATTTTAGTTCAGGGTGAATGCTCAAGGACTGTGTGGTCAGGTTCATGTGTCATGTAAATTCTGCCTTGGCAAAGTGGCGCCTGCAACTAAAACCTTAAGTGCATCCAGTGACTTGAAAAGCAAGGCCTAACCCTTCTCTTACTGAAGATGGAGATGTGCTGTCATTGTTGTTGTTGTGTTTTTTGGAGCCTTTTTTTCTTTTTATTTCTCTTTGACCACAACTGAATGTAGTTTTAAATTCTTGCCTCTTTTACCTGCATTTTTTCCGTGAGAAGTACACTAATAAAGAGTGTTAAAGCGTGAATTTCTGTTAAATCAGCCAGTTTTATATCCTTGCTTTAGTTCTTTACTTGGGGAAACTGATTAAACCACTTGTGTAAATTAACTGCTACACAGAACAATTTAATCAAAGAAATAAGTTTGCAGAGATAGCTGAGAGTCTATAGGAGTGAGTCATTGCTGTGTTGCTGTGCTTGTTGTGCCCTTGATGTGTGGGTTGGGAATTTTAGCGCTTCATCTGGTTCAGTGAGCAAATAACTCTGTAAACAAATTTTATTGTATTTGCATTCTCTTTTAAAGCTGCATCATTTGTTTGTCAAATGTACTATGTATCATTTTTGACTGTGCAGGTTGTGAGATAATTTGTTTATATGAGGCAGAGCAACCAGTCTGGAACATAAAGAGTGAAGGGTCATCCCAGCTATGGTTTCTTCAATACAATAGTGTATCCAAGTTACATTTGACGGAAGACTATAGTATATTCGATGGATATCTTGTTCCCTTCTCCACTAGTCTGTTTCTCATAGGGCAAGAATTCAGTCAGGTTCGGAATTATTGGCACCGTTGTTAAAAGTTATTTGGATGGGGGGGAGTTAATTTCGCATTGAACATGGTAGAAATTGTGCAAATTTATTACAATAAAATAAAAAAAATAAATAGATAAAATAATTTAAGTAAAATAAAAAGCATTGTGTTGCACAGTAATAATCTTTAAAATTTTTAAATAATATAAAGTAATGTAATAATATTAAAAGTAATAATGTTAAAAGACTGCTGTAATCACACAGTCTAAAACTGGGTTAAGACATTCTTTCCCCTTAATTTGTCACCTGCCTTTACCTGAGACATTTTAATAACTTATTTTAATACAAGCTGTAGTACACACATGTATTACTTTTTAATGCTGGGCATTTTTTCATGGGACAGATCATTTGCTAATTGTATAATTACTAATAAAACGGTTAATCTTGTTGAGAGATTTCTTATGAGTTTATTACTTGTCATTTATCATCACAGGTTGTGTTTCCGTGACAGTCTTTGAAATGAAGCATGTTGATATTAGAATTCAGCCATCCTTTTTGATACGTGATGAGATTTAGGATCTGGCTGCATTGTATTAACCAAAATAATTGATGCTTTTCCTACTTAGCCTCTTACAATGGTGTAAAAACTCTTGAGCTCACTGCCATCAGGTAGTCTTTGTTTTAAAACTGGCTTAAAACTGCTTTCTGTTTTGTGCTACAGTTCACAGGAGGCTCAGAGCAATCACCCGCTCTATAGCCATGGTGTGTGTAAGTGGCCTGGCTGCGAGGCTGTGTTAGGAGACTTCCAGTCATTCCTCAAGTGAGTCTTTCCTCCCTATTTTCTCTTTGGGTCCTCACTTGTAATGTCTTGTTCTTCTCATGAGCACTATGTATTAGCCCACTATAGGTAGAAACAGAGTAACTAAATTTGACTTGTTTTGCTTGTCTTTAGGCAATCACAGACTTTTTTTCTTCTTCTTTTTTTTCTTTTCAGTTGACCACACCTTAAAATTGGTTGACTCACACCCTAGAATTGAGTTTGGCTTTTATTACTAAGAATCTGAGTGCTCCTGAAGAAGACTTATTATAGATCGAAGTTTTCTGACCATCATTTACAATGAAAGCCTGTTTAATTAAACTTCAATTGGAACTTTTGAAATACAAGCATGTTAAAGCACTTGACAAAGAAATGTCTGTCTACAAAATGTTTGTCTGTCTATCTTTCTTTCTATTTTTCTTTTCTTTGTTTCCTTCTGTTTTTTTCCTCCTGTTCCTCCTGGTTCTGTTTGTGGGCTCATTTCAATATTTGCCTTTCTTTCTTTCTTTCTTTCTTTCTTTCTTTCTTTCTTTCTTTCTTTCTTTCTTTCTTTCTTTCTTTCCAAAATCCCCCACCTCTCTCTCTTCCCCTGTGGTGGGGCCCCTCAGGGTTGAGCTGCACTGCTCTGTGATAAACAGTGTACCCATGGTGATGGTGGCCCATCCCTCCCAAAACAAACAGCAGGAGGATGTTTATGCGTGCCCCCTGCGCTGACCCTGACCCCTGCTCCCTCTTTGCGTCTCCGCCCTGCCTTATTGCCACAACACTGCCTTTGTTCTGCAGCCCCACTCTAAGTCAAGCTATTAAAAACACACTAAACTAGTACACATCATCCTGGCCTCGCCCTGAACGCTTTCTGTACACATTAATATTTCTCTCGTGTAATTCTTTGTTGTTATCTTCTGGAGTTTTATGATATTAAACATTGATAAGAGGAACAGCAGACTTTTTCTGATGGAAAATAATAAACAGTACTCGTAAATTTTGCATGTATGAAATGTTTTTTTTTTTCTGAACTGCTTGTCTTCTTGGCACGAAATCACTGGATTGTGGATTGTATTGTTAATATTACACTCATGTAATTTTAGGTATATGGATTCTAAGCTCATGAAAAATATTTGGTGATCTAGTTGTCTTTGGACAATCAGTTCTCTGGATTTGTGATGTAGATTTTATTTCAAGTGTTGTTTTGATCAAATATTCATCAAAGACTGTTAAATATTCTGGTGCAACTGGAAAGTCAAACTTCGACTTGCACCATAAGTCCATATCAGAGTTTTTCCCTTACAACCAGACAAATATAATGCAAAATGTCAGGTTATAGCACACCTTAGACTAAGCTGCCCCCTAGTGCTTGATGTTATAATCACAGCACTTCAGCAATGTGACTCGGCCCAGCTTTCTTATAAATTATAATAAATCGAATCAATATATATTTTTTTAATTAACAGCTATAAGGAATTGTTGTTAATATTTGGTTTTAATAAGTTTGTTACATATTTTTCCTCCAGGCATTTAAACAGTGAGCATGCACTGGATGACAAGAGCACAGCTCAATGCAGAGTTCAGATGCAGGTTGTTCAACAGCTTGAACTGCAGGTATTTTTTAAACAGTGTGCTAAACGTTTAGTTACTCAAATCTATTGTGAATACCATCATTTTTATTTGTTCATTGAGTTGTGGTTCCTACAGAAGAACTTCCTTTCGAAAAATAATTTTAACTTTAAGATATGCGAGTGATTCAATATGTGCGAATATGCCAATTATATTTACCTTAAACAATATTAAAATGTTAAAAAGAAATAAAAAAGTTGTTCATAGCTGATAAACAAGCATTGTACATGTTTAAACTTCAGCACAGCATATGAAGTTTATTTAGCAAAGAATATTTGAGAAGTAGCAGTATTGTGAGCTTGTGATTTTATCTTTGTGTTGTCTTTGTTTGTTTGCCAAACAGCTAGCAAAAGACAAAGAACGTCTCCAGGCCATGATGGCCCACCTCCATGTCAAATCTACTGAGTCTAAGCCAGCTCCACAGCCAGTAAGTACTCTAGCACACTTCACAGTCCAGCTTATTGTTTGTTTTTAAGGTAATGACTCAAATTATTGGTTTGCTTGATTTAACTGTTTTGTCAAATGTGTAAAAAGTACTTTTAGTATTTTTCGACACTTTCACTGACCAATAGATGACCCTACGATATTTCCAGGAATTGTGAATTAACAAGTTACATGTTTGGATGGCATCACAGTTCCAGCTCATTATAAATTAGCCTATATGCTGGTTGTCAGTGGGCAGCATCTGTCTGTAAAAGATCTAAACTGTGTGATACCTGCATTTTGTTTGCTTTGTAATATTTGCTGAAATGAACTGCAGTGCTTTGGATGATATAAAGTCCTTGTCAGTTCGTTAACAGATATCAGTCAGTTTCTTATTGTCTTTAATTCATTGGCTTTCCTGTCATTACATTTTATGTGAAGTGGATTATCAATGATTTGGCTGAAAATGTAATGGATGTGTGCGTTTTTTTTAAAGGTGAATTTGGTTTCCAACCTCACCCTGGCTAAGGCCACTGCTCCAAAGCCCACTCCCTCCATGAGCCTTTCCCAGAGTGCCACGACGCCATCGACACCACTCACACCACTCCCTCAGACTCCCAGTGTCCTCATCCCCAGCAGCCTGCACGCCGTGGGGCCCGTTCGCAAACGCTACTCTGACAAATGCAACCTGGCTATGGACCAAGGTCAGTTCTCCTCTACAACCACATTTAGTCAAAAGCACTGGAGTATTGTTTTTATAACCCTAGAAGTTTATGGTATTACAATAAATTATCTTCTAAATACTCTTGTCAATAATCGAGTTAATCACAGTCATGGGCTATGATTAATCACGATTAATAGCAAATTTAAAATACTAGAATTTACTTGTAAACGTGCAGTGTTGAAATAAACAAATGTATGACAAACTTGTTTAAGGAAACAGATTCTTTAGTTTTATTATCTCAACCATTAACATTTTATTTAAGAAGTGGTCAATAACAATCTCTTAATTTGTGGAGGCATCTGTATGAACACTGCAGACATATTTAGCAAAAACCAACAACTGTTACAAAGTAACATCTGCTTCAAAGTCATAAATAGCTTACCTGTAAATATTTTGCATAGTAACATCAACTGAAATGAATGCAACAATAAGTAGGCCTATTTTAGAAAAGGAATGATATAACATCTGTGAAGAGACAGAGTGAACAGTTTCTAAATTCTTGGTTAAAGTTATTTACTTCAGTCAGTGTGCATCTGTGCAACATGCCTCCTGTCAACCAATCATACAGTCTACTCTTCTTTCAACCAGTTGCTCAGACAGGCGAACTTGTTCACATTTTCAGATGATGGAGCTGACCTCTTCTTCTGCAGAATGTGGCCTGCCAAAGAGAACAGTCTCTCACATGGCCCTGTTGAGGCAGGTGTAGCCAAACACCTTTTTGCAATATGGGCCAGCTTACCATATGCACCTGCTTGTGATGACCACCACTGTAGTAGACATGCTTCTATGCTGACACAGGGCTCTGCTTTGTACCTTTCTAGAGATTTATCTGTGGCTAGTACCTCATCATCAGACTCTGACTCTGATCCCATGAGTAGGAGGGCCATCTTCTTCTTTGGTGGCTCTGGCTCCACTTTTTCTCCAGAGGTCTGTGGTGCAGGTTCTCTACCCTTCAGCTTCTCACTCAGCAGTTCTCCAGCAACGTTTCCAACTTTGCCAGCTTGTCATATTCAGCGGAGGTTAGCACGGCGAAGTTGTGCTTCTGCTGTGCCAGCGTTGATTTCAGTGGATCGTTTGTGTGTTGAATCCGCCTTATTGTTTCAAGAGTTGAATTCCAGCGCGTCGGTACATCCTGGACTCCTCTATTAGTCCACGAGAGGCTTGCTGAGCTTTCGGCTCCGTGGTGTGTGCGGGACCGTGTTTGAAGTGTCCTACAATTATGTGGCACTTGGCTAAAACGTGGTTAAATCCTCATTTGCAACTTTGAGAAACTGGCTAGTGCATGCTTCGATAAAATGTCTTTCTTCTGTTTTTAACATGCCTGAAATGCAGTTGCCAGTCCTCATCGATTAGGTGTGCTGTTACACCGAGGTAGTTATGGTTACTTCCTGATGTTCAGAGGTCTCCAGTAAGTGCAATAAAAGTACCTTCTGCCAACTTCTTCATTTTCGTAGCTTTTTCAGCATCATACAGTTCATGTCTTCTCATAACAATAGTTCCTCTAGAAGTTAGCTTGTATGGTGAGTCGCCTGTGGCTATCTGAATGACGGAAGCCCCGGTCCTGAACTATGTTGGTGGACCTGCTGTCTGTGGCGATCCATTTAGTGATTACGCTAGTTAGCTGGGCTGTTGCTGTTTTGTTGCCCCGGCCCCACTTGCACAGAGTCGTTTGACGAGCATGGCTTCTTGACCATGTCTCAGAACTAGCATCTTTACTAAAATCAGCAAAAATGTATTTTGCCCAAAGGTATGTCAGACCTGTCGTGCTTCGGTGGAAGGACAGTTCATCATGGCAATAAGTGCACACAATATATAAGGAAATATATAAGGCTTTTTATAAGGAATCTTGCCATTCAGCAGAGCACACACCTTCTCCTGTCATCAAATTACTTGCGCTTGACCTTATCACACAAAGCTAGTGTGATCATGGGAAGAAGTTGGGGTCAAACTTGATCAAATTATCAATTTGCGTAAAAAAATTATAATAACGCTATAAATTTTTTTAGATGAATCACACGCGCTAACGTTGACTGACCTACTTCTAAATCCAACACTGTAACTGTCTCAGTACCAATCCGAGATTATTTGGAATGTGAGTTACAAGGATTTTGAACTGAGGCATAACTTTTGATTGTCACCTTCCTGTTTTTGCTTCTCAGACATTGTGCAGAATAAGGAGTTCTATTTGAGCACTGAGGTCAGACCCCCGTTTACATATGCAGCTTTGATAAGGCAGGTAAGGAGCATTTGCTTGCCACAGCAGGCATTACCTTGGGTGAAGTAACACACTGTGTTGGAATTCTTTGCAATGTCCTCATATGGTCCCACTTTATCTTAAGTATCTTTAAATAACTGTGTAGTTAAAAATAAATTATACAGGCAACTATAACGTAATTACTACGGATGTTTGCACTATAACGGATAGCTTACAGAAAATTTGTAAATCTTGTACACCTATAAGTACGCAAGTGGATCTGGACACTTGACAATTCATAGCTTTTATTTTCTGTACTGTATTTGTGTTGCAACAAGAGAAAGCAACAGAATCAGTTAAATATTTATCAAATAAGATTAATCTAATTCAAATCCATTTGTATTTGACAGTACCTACCCTCTGCTTACACAGCAACTGTCCACCTGTAGCTTCTACATAAAGTAACTCTCTGAAATGAGTGGTCCGATCCTTTGTAGTTAGTAAGTATATACAGTCACAATCAGAAAGACAGTTTTGCTAAATACAGCCTTTGATGTCCAGTTCGAACAGTCAGTATTCAATTGCGTAATTGGAGCCAAAACTGGCGTTGATCACGTATGTATTTGCATAATGTTCTTTTTTAGGCCTGTTTAATGCTGCTGTGTATCTGTGAACACACGTGCAGATGATCAAATAGATTCCACCAACATGTCCACTAGGGGGCATAAAATATAAAACTGAATAAACGTCTTGCATTACACTGGGGAACAATTTGAGAGAAGAAGCAAAGTGCATACTGTGATATGATGAGATCTCCTAACACATGCATCCAGGTTATAAATAACAGAGACTATCAGGTGTTAATCTTGACCAAATGGGACAAGCATGGATATTGCCTATTAAATGAGGAATATGTTATGGCTAGTAATGTGAATTAATTATTGTGAAGTAATATCCAAAACTTTATTTTGGCCATATAAGACACTATGAGATTGCTGAAGGTCTGTAATCCAGTATTTTATCAAAATCAGCTATGTTATAAAATAAAATTGTGTGGTTCATGTCGATGCTGATGAGTGGAGCTTCAGCTAGACCTCGATCTCGTTTATCTCACTGCACCACATGAGCTTGAATCTTTTTTTTTTTTTCTTAATACAACCCTTTCTGCATGCTTTGTGCTAATTAGAGTGCTGCATGCCAAGTTTGCAGCCAGACTGAAGAATTAAACCCAGTTGAGCTCCTTCTCTAGTATCATTAAAACAGGGTGTATCATTTGAATTGTATTCATATGAACAATCAGATGAGTAGTGAGATACTTTTTAGCTAAAATACATTCAAGCCAAAGGAATGCATTTTAAAGATAAGAAAAAGCCACCCAGAAATACTTTTGCTTGCTCTTGGACTTCAAGGGTCGACACTTTCATACTCCATTAATCAGCATTCATTTGAAGCCTGTTTGATGCATAGCACTGTAGAGACACAAAATGTGCTGCCAGGATTTTGGCTGTGTGCTCGTCATCCCGTCAGTGTACCTCTACATGCCCCACTCACCCACAAACCTCCTTTTTAAACCAACTTTAATCCCTTTGTCAAAAGTGCAGACATCGTAGCTGGTTACATTATATTTGCTTGCATACATTTATGTATCTACACAGTTATCAGATGGGGCTTCATATGATTACATTTTGTTCACTGCAATCTGGTTTGTAAGTTGTTTTATTATTATATAACTATAATAATTGCTTTTAATGTTTTAAAGCAGTGTAACCCTCAGTGGATAGATTAAATAGATTCTTTTGACTTGATCTTTTTACAGGCGATTTTTGAGTCCCCAGAAAAGCAGCTAACACTAAACGAAATCTACAACTGGTTCACTCGAACCTTTGCGTATTTCAGACGCAACGCAGCAACATGGAAGGTAAAGTTTATGTGACATTACTTCATCCATGTCTCAGTACTATGCTGTTGTTTTGGTGTTTGATCATCATTGTGTTTCATGAGATTAGTCCAAGAATAATGCAACATCATGTAATTGTAATGCTTTCATCTCTTTGGCTTGTAGAATGCAGTACGGCATAACCTCAGTCTCCACAAGTGCTTTGTGAGAGTGGAGAATGTGAAAGGAGCTGTTTGGACTGTGGATGAATTGGAGTTTCAGAAGAGAAGACCTCAGAAGATCACTGGGTAAGCAGAACCTTGCTATTTCGGACAGGGATGCCTCCACCAGCAACAAGTTAATTTATTCTTGTTCATTTGATATATGCCCGAAATATTATTTGAAATATACTTTAAGCAAGAAGGAAGCTATTGAAGGAAGCGTCTCAGATATTTGACCTTGCTGTGATTTTGTTCCTGTTTAGATAAATTCCCAAATCTAAACCAATAATCTGCTGGTTACAATGGTAATCCTATTTAAATCCTACAAACATTCAACCACTCATTCTGGAGATATTGCACTAACGAGAATCTCAGATGGTCAAATGGGCAATATGAAAACACCACTCAATTGTGGAGGCCTAAAACGTTTTATTGTTTGCATAATTACTGTCCTTTTTTTCATTCCTAATGTAAACCCATTTTTTTTGTTTCTGTAGATCACCCTCTCTGGTGAAGAACATCCAGTCAAGTCTTGGCCAGAGCCCTGCTCTGTCTGCTCTGCAAGTAAGTAAATAGTTGGGATGTTTTATTATTTCTGTCCTAGCATTATTTTTTTTTTCCAAGTTAAAAGGCCAGTGTCAAACTACAAGCTTATCAAACACTCTTCACTGACCAGTCATGCTGGAAAGATGCTCACGGGATTCGTTAAAGCTACAGGATGTAAGGGTTTGGATTTTGTGCTCTCTGGAAGAAACATGCAATTGCAAGCTTCATTCAGGTGGAACTGAAGGCTGTGTACCACACTGCACACAAAGTAATATGCCTAAACCGTTGTAACACACTAATGGTGCTGTGACATACTATTGAGTATGGTATTATACAATTTGGGATGCAGCTCATGTGTTTGGTTCAGGTTTGCTCAGAATGGCAGAGGTGTTATGAGAGCAGGAAAACATTTATTGTTCACATAAACGTGTCTGTGACATTAACTGAGTACCAAATAAAAGAGCAAAAAGTCTCAACAAGAACGACCCAACCCTAAAATGCCAGCTTAACTGCGCTTAAATACTCTGGTATCATAAACGGAGCATTACATACAGAATGATCACCTAATGTTAGCTAGCTAGCTCAAGTATAAACTCTGTGGGTCAGTAACATGCCATGAGCAACTCTCTTTCCCCTCATCCAGAGTGAAATGTTGAGGCTTTCACCCCTTCCAGGGCTGATAGCTGCCGCTAGCCTGCTAACTCTAGCTAGCTAAAAAATAGTGAAAATAACAAAGCTACCATATGTGTTCATTTACAATTTACAAAAAAAATACATTTAATTTAACTTAGTTTGTAGTCTAAATGTATTTTGTTCTCCAACCTCATTTTTGAAAATGAATTAACATAGTTTGAAATGCGCAAAATTCAGAGAATCACCTCAACGTCCCAGCTCTCATGAATTGTTTAGCTGAACAGTTCTCAGCTGGGTAACGATGCAAACCTCCACATCAAGAATAAACAGAGGACTATTGTTCCTACCATGAGTTTCTCACTAATTTAGATAAGACAACCTGTTCAGCAAAAAAAATGCTCTTGAATTTATTCTCTTCATCCGTTGTAGTATTAGAATTTTTCGCTCACTCAGTGTTTGTTTAGTCCCTGTTTGTTTAGTCTCTCACTCTCTCTCCTAAGAAACATTGGGCCTCAATATCAAGCTGGATCAAGCTATGAGCGTTTACATAGGAAATGTCGATGGTGGACAGTTTGTACGATCATTCTGAGGTGCCTCAGAATGTTTCCCTGTGGCATTGCGACTATACAGGATGTGTGTGATTTACCTGTGTGGGACATCAGTGGGACTATGCCTGTGACATTTAACTCAGGATGTACTTTGTGATATGCTTGCTTCAGAAACTGTGAAATAAGCATTAAAAATGAATCCAAATTAGTAAGACACAGCTGGTAACAGAATGTCACACACACAGAAATTTCATGTCTGCGCAGGATTTGAGCAAACTGTTTTATCGGTGAGTGTTCGCTTGGGCCATGAGCGACTGAGCAGAGCGCATACACTCTGAGTGGAATATCGATCAGAGCGTCACATCGCTCCGCTTCGCTCACATGCTCTGCTGCACATAGCCATAAACCATAAACAAATGCCTCACATAACAGAAGATTTAGCACTCGCTTATTATTATTATATATTGCTAAATATTTTTTGCCATAGTAGTGAGTCAAAATAACTTCCACTTCTGTCTTTTGCCTTTACTCTCATCGTTCATTATATGCTCACAGCTGTCTGTGCACTGGAACTTTTATGGAGTTTTGTGGGCATCACTAAAATGCAAATGAGCTGTGTCACAAGTGCGCTTTATATTTTGTGGGTGAACAGCATAAGCACGTGGGTATGGAGGAAATCAGTGCTTGCGAAACTTTTGTAAAAGATTTTAATTTGTTTTGGTTTAAAAAACATTTACACACAACTTTACTAAAAGGTTGATGAATGAAGCCCAGTGTTATCAAAACGTAGCTTTAATAATCATTTAATTGATCAAATTTAATGGATCTTAAAGTGATTCTCGTCATGACTAAATTTAATTGAATAAATAACTTTATTAACAACTCTGATCAATAAGGTTCCAGGTGACATACCAGTGTTTTACATGAGAGTTGAAAGTTTGGTGTGACGTGTTGCTTTCGCCTCCAGGCTGCGATGGTGGACAGCAGCTTGGCACTGTATGGTTCTGCCTCTGTAGGAGGCTCCAGCCTCAAGACTCTGGCCAGCATAATGCATGAAGAACTGAGTGCTCATGATCATGACGATGGCTCCAACAGTGACTCCAGCCTGGATCTGTCTCCCATGTCTGCTCTGTGAGTGACTTTTCACTTACCAACTTAGCTACACTCATCTCTTTACATGGGGAACAATATAGTTTTTTGTATTGTGGTTATTTAACATTTTTGGTTTCAACTTAGTTACTTCATGCTTATCATACAATAAAATTTTGCTTAAATCTTAAAATCCCAGTAGATTAGATGTACCTGTAGTCTGTGTGTGTGTGTGTGTGTGTGTGTATATATATATA
>JAFFST010052757.1:231694-245104 GCA_022414735.1 Noturus placidus
CAGGGCCATGATGGTTTGGATTTTTTTTCACCTTTAATAATAAACACCTTCATTTACAAATTGCATTTTGTGTTTACTTGTGTTGTCCTTGACTATTGTTTAAATTGGTTTGATGTTCCGAAACACTTAAGTGTGACAAACATGCAAAGGAACAGGAAATGAGGAAGGGGGCAAACACTTTTTCACACCACTGTAAATCACAATAAATACATTTGTCACAAAGGACACAACACTTCACCACAGTCCAGAACATTTCCAGTCCCCTACGTTAATACTAACAGTAATGATGTGGATGAGAATGTGAGCAGTGTGTTCAGCATACTGTAGACTCACCTCCTGTCCTGTGGATCTACACTGCTAAACGTCACGCTGTTGATGGGGTAGTGCCTCCTGAAGAACACCCTGAATACAGCATGAGTCAGAAACAAATAAAGAACTAATAACAAATGTGTGGAATGAAAAGTGTTTGTGAAATCGGTACTGTACTGTACCGGCGCTGACTGTCAGTCAGTGTGATGCCCTGTGTCGACACTTTGAAGTGCACTACGGTGGCAGAGGGCCGAGGGCTTAGTGACATCATCACGCCTGTGGCTTTAGCTACTGCCTGCGGTCCTGTCAGAGTCTCCGTCTCCACCGAGTTCAGGTACAGCACATTACATGCTGAGGAGAGATTAACACCAAGTATGAGAACTGGTGAAGGAAAGAAAAGGTCTCGAGAGAAAAGAGAGGAAAAAAGAGTGACAAATGGAGGACCAATAAGAAGAAATCGAGAAGAGAAAAAAAGCTTCTGATAAGCGTTTGCTCCAGGGTATGAGAAAGAAGTAAGAAAGACTTCGAAGTGAATGAAAAGGTAATGATCAAAAGAAAATAAGAAGAAAGAATAATACATGGAAATAGAAGTAAGAAGAAGTGGTGAGTATGTGAGGGTGCTCACCTGCTCCCTGTTTCAGTAAGTCTGCTGCTGTGCTCATGTTGCTGACTGGCTGCACGTCCAGGCTCTCTGTTATGGGATCTAAAGGAGAGAGAGACACACAAAGAAAACGTCAAGGTTAGATTTTTAACACTGTTTTTTCTTTACTCCATCAAACCACTACACTCTCCAAAGACTGGGAATGACTTGTACTTAAACACACACACACATTTCAACATGCGTCATATTGTTAGTCGGACTTTAGCATATTCTGTAGTTGGTATTTTGGTGTTTTTATGGCATTCCTACTGCTGATATTTTGTCATGTTTGGCAGTTCCATCAAACCTCATTAATGTGTGCTGCAAGTGTTTACCCTTGTCAGGGATGCGGAGAGCACAGGGCAGAGAGATGGGTGTAATGGAATGCTGATACACCAGCGCTGATAGACTCCCTGCGATATACATATACACAGAATTTATTGAGGTATTCATACCATATAACACACAACAGACTGTCACCAGACAGAAAGACTCCTATATTCTCACATACTGCAGCTATGAAATCAAAAGTTATTCTTTTAATTAAAACAAAAACACAACACCACTGAAGTGTCACTCCAATTCAAGACTACCTGATATGTCTCAAGTTCATATGGTTTAACTTATGTTAAGTTTGATATCTATTTATTCAGCACACAAACTATCCACAGTTAAAGCCCAGATGTGGGTGATTTAAGCTGAGAAACCAGCAGCGATTCTGGATAAACAAATGTTTCATGTCCACAAGGCCATGTATGACCAAGGTTTACCTTTTTGATTAAAATACTACCCAATAAAAGAGGCACTAATAAATATAATTTAATATAATATTGTTATCAAATTGTAAGTTGTGATGAAATACAATATGCTGAATATTATAGGTAAAATACAGAGTGTGACACAGTCCTGAAATTGTTCTTATTCCAAGGATGTTAATCAGTGTTGGGTTTGTTCAGTTGTTTTGAGATGTACTTTGCGATGCTATGTTGCTTACCAAAGTGGGGTTCATTTTGACAGCCTTTGATTTTCACCCCCCGTGGCCCAGTCTCAATTAGGAAATGTCTCACCAGCTGTTCCATGGGATCTCCAACTGCTCAGAAACACAATATAGAAATACAGGTGGTAGCATCAGTTCTTCGTACAGTTGCACTCAAAATGATATACAGACTTTCAGCTGTTTGCAATGAACAAGTCAAACAAAAGGAATTGAAATTGTTTAACACAAGGAAAGCTGAACAGATTCCCTCACAACAGCACAAATATGCAAAACAGGTGTTGTCTCAAGCACACCTTATGCAACTAATCAAGGGCTTCATTAGTTGCACTAATGAAGTTGCTAGTTCAGGTATTTCATGTGTTCTAGCTCAAAGCAGGTGTCTTGAACTGGCTAGGGGTAGAAAATTTATTAAATACCTGGACAAGGCAGAAAAAGGAAGCTTTCAATGGCTGCAGCCAGATTTCTGAGAAGGCAAGCTATGAAAAACTCTTGAGTGACTGCAAAAAATCTGCAGCAAGAGTTGGTGTAACACGCACTGAGGTTTCAGTGGACACACCAAGGCGCTTACTAAACACAGAAGGTTTCTACGCCAGAACTCCCAAGACGTACACCACTATTGACCCAAAAGCACATGTAAAGTCGGCTCAAAATCATACAAATAAGCCACAAAAGTTTTGGGATTCTGTTCTTTGGCGCGATGGAAAAAAAACTGGAACTGTTTGGCACGTTGGATTAGTGGTATGTCTGGAGAAAGAAGAATGAAGAAAGAACACTCTGTCCACAGTCCAGCATGGTGGTGGCTCGGTGATACTCCGGGGCTGCTTTGCTTCCTCTGGCAGTGGGTGGCAGGCAAGATGGATTCATTGAAGCATCAGGAAATCCTAGGAGAAAACGTCATGCTGTATTGTGAGGAAGCTGAAGTTTGGGTGATGTTGAAGCTTCCAACAGGACAATCCCAAGCATACCTCAAATTCCACCAAAGCTTGTTTGCGAAAGAAGACCTAGAAGATTCTACAGGACCATCACAGTCACTGGACTTGAACCCCATAGAAAATCTCTGATGGGATTTGTAGAAGATGGTTGCAGCATGCAAACCCAAGACTATTACTGAACTGGAGGCCATTGCTCATGAGAAATGGGCTAAGATTCCTCAGGAACACTGCCAGAAGCTCTGAATCTTGTTTGCAGCAGGTCATAACAGCTAAAGGGTGCTTTACTAAGTACTAAAGATGCTTACCATGAAGGGGTTGAATAATTTCGAAACTGGAGCAGTCATTATAAGTTGCATTTTCAGTTGAAGTTGGGGAAACAACCTGAAGCATTCAAACTATTTCAATTGCTTTTGTCTGATTTGTTCATTGCAAACAGCTGAATGTCTGTAAATTTTAACAATAAACCTGATTTGTAGTGGGGGTTGAATAATTTTGATAGCAACTGTAGTTCCATTTGATATACATGATCTGTGCAGGGCTTTTTTCCCCCTTTTGCTGAAAGGTAACGGTCATAATTTCCAATGCAATTGTTCATTGAGCAGACCAAAACACTTGCAAATGGCCAGATGTACACACAGTTATGACTAATCCACTTGAGCCCTCCAGCAGTGAACACTAACAGATCAATCCATGTCTGGTTCTTCATACATAGTTGAATTATTTCAATCCTTCCTGCTATTGAGCTCTGCTGAAGTACTTCATGTTCAGATTTAAAGGTTTCCTGTGGAAGGGCAGCTATGCAAGTGAATGGGGAAAATGTTTATTTGAGGAAGTGCCTGCACTGAACACTCATATAATGCTGTACCTTTGCAGGAATTGTTGTTGATGTTGGCAGGTGGTGAGGCCACTTTGAGGGCCAAACCATAAGCCCCCTGGAAGGAGTTACTATCCCTGATGATGAACTCACCGGGCTCTTTTTCCTTCAGAGCTGCAATGGCTGTAGGAAAATGATGGAGGAAAGAGAACAAGAGATATCAAACTTCAGTGTTTAAGAGAGATGTTCTGAACATTTAACCTTTGCTAACAAAAAACAGCAGTAGAGTGGAAATTATGAAAAAAAAAGTTATTTAAATACACATCTTCATACAACTATTAATTTTGTTGTGTAAAAAAATATGAGTAATTTGAATGAAATACAAGTACAAGTACATTTGTCCTGGAGCTGTTTGGGCTAAATGCCTTGGCTCAGTTTCTTGGCTAAGTCCTCTGATGTATTGCACCATCTAACTAACCTTGTTCTCGGGAGATTCCAGGCTTGTACCAGAAACGGGAGCTGTCCTGCACAAACTTCACACTGACCCTGCTGCCCGTTTCACCCTCTGCTGGCCCCTCGTTCTGCCCACCAGATCCTGTCACCGCTCCTACCAGTGGTGAGAATGTAACATGGTGTTGGCCAGAAGGAGAATGACTTGTGGATGCTCTTAGAGAACCTGACCTCCCATTGGGTGACCCGGGCAGGGTACCCTGGCGTCTTTTCTCTGGCAAAGGAGGCTGGGTAGTATTGCTGTCAGAAGGTGGGTAAGTGGTTGAAGAGAGGATCAAGGTGGAAGTCAAGTAAGAATCAGAGGCACTGCAACTAGGATTAGTATCTCCAGATGGTGTGAATCCTGTGTCCAACATCAGTTTCCTGCCTAGAGTGGCAAAGCCTGGTACAGGGGGTTCAGGGGAGGAAGAGCCATTTAGGCTGCCCAGTGGTGGCTGAGGTGAAGCAGGAGCAGGAGGAGATAAATTTGGAGTCTCTGGATCAGAAATTGATGGCACTCCATTGCTGTGAGGCTGGGCTGAAACAGGCTCTGATATTTGTATTTGGTGAATGTGCTGCAATGAATGAGGAGGAACAGAATGTGCAACGGTCTCATTTTGGTCTGGCTGAGAAGCTGAGAGGGGCAGACTGCCTTCCTTGATTGGCTGGCTGGTGCTTTGTTGTTGGTTTACCTTAGTAGGAGATGCTGGGGCAGAATGGATGGATGGCACTGGGGCTTGTGGGTGACTGTTGGCTGTGGGTATTACAGGGGCAGAATGTGTGAAGTTCTGCTGAGAAGGAGAGCAGTGTGTGGAGCTCTGATGGGGAGCTGGGCAGTGTGTGGAGCTCTGATGGGGAGCTGGGCAGTGTGTGGAGCTCTGATGGGGAGCTGGGCAGTGTGTGGGGTTTTGACTAGAAGGGGAGCAATGTATAGAGTTCTGAGCAATGTGTAGAGGTGAGGATGAATGTGGGGAGAGTTGCTGAGGAGTTGAGGAATGTGGGGATAGCTGCTGAGGAGTTGAGGAATGTGGGGATAGCTGCTGAGGAGTTGAGGAATGTGAGGAGAACTGCTGAGGAGTTGAGGAATGTGGGGAGAGCTGCTGAGGAGTTGAGGAATGTGGGGAGAGCTGCTGAGGAGTTGAGGAATGTGAGGAGAGCTGCTGAGAAGAAGACAAGCAATGTGGAGAGATTTGTTGAGGAGAAAAGGAAGAATGTGGTGGGAGTTGCTGAGGAGAAGGGGAATGTGTAGAGAGCTGCTGAGGAAGGGTGCAGTGCTTCTCTGATATCAATGTGCATGACTTAGGGGGCTCTATGGATGGACTTCCAACTCGATGAGGCTCTGGTCGAGAGTTTGAGAGATTTTGCTGGAGAGCTGGGTTCATTCTCTCCTGGTGTGGGGTACTGTCTGTGCTCATCTCTGATGATCGTGCTTCCTGATCTTGTACGCTCAGACTGGGGCTGGAAATAAGGTCATGTTAGATGAAGGAAAATTAGTGGTTTTATATAATCTCTTTTGGGTCTTTGTAAAACTACTATTATAATCAGTCTAACAACTACAGTTCCATTGAAGTTATTACTATTACCAGTTTCATTAATTGAATGTTTATTTAATTTACCATTCATGTACATTCTCAACCAAAAGGTCAGTCACCTCTCTTGTGTATGCAATGGGCTGCTGGTGTGGACTGGAGTGGGTGGTCCAGACATATCAGAGGGGGTGGAGCATGGTCCATGTGCTTCACGATGCAGCCGTCTCAAGGAACCATGAGTTATATGGTCCCGCCATCCTACATTTTCACCTGGAACCCCAGAATGATCTGATCAAAAGGCAGAAAGCCCTGAGCCTAGACTCAAACATAGCTTTCAGAAGTGTCTTCAACTGAGTAAATCTTATGATGATATTCATAAAAGAAAAGCAACACTTTTTTACATGTTATATACAAACATTGGATTTCTTTAAAATTAAGTTAAACTGGATGAAACACCGTATTTGTTTCAAATAAGTATTCTAATGAATGCTTTTATCATGTTTGTGGCATCTGACCTGAGTGTGTGCTGGAGGTGTATTGCTGCTGGTGGGGGTCTGAATGGCTGTAGCAAGAAGTGTAGTTGGGAGGCAGTGGAGAAGTGGAGTCTGACTGATATCCTGAAGCATAACCACGGCTCTCAGAAGGCGAAGGCTGGTAGGGTGAGCAGGGGCACATCGGGTGAGATGTCTGATAACTGCTGGAGCCACTGCTGTACTTGATATCCAGGTGGGCATGATTGTGTGATCTCGAGGGTTCGGGAAATGCTGGGTGACCTTGCGGAAGTGGGTCGAAGGTGAAAGCAGGCTCGTGACCTGTGGGGCCATATGGTGACAAGGCAGTTCTTCTGTGCCAGTACTCAGCTTCTCGTTCTCTCTCCCATTGCATTTCTGCTTCTCTGTCCCAATGGAGTGAGACCTCCCGACCCTGTCTTAACCCTGCCTCTCGTTCCCAGTGCAGTTCTGTCCGTCTTGGAGCCTCGGATCCTCTGCTTCGCCTTAAGCCACCGTCTCGAGGGAGCTCTTCCCTTTCCCAGTGCAGTCCTTCACCTCTGTCGAGCCGTAAAGTGTGAAAGTCCTCTCGTCTCAAGCAGCAATCACGGCATGGGCAGCTAGGGGGTGGTAGGAGGCCATCTACAAGCATCACGTCATGATAGGGTCCAGCTGCTTTCGGGTTGTGCGGGTGGTTTTGTTGTGGCTGGGTGTAGGGGAGGAATTCGTCTGACCTGCACAGCAGTCGTCCACTAGGGGAAAGTGTGTGAGGGTGAGGGCAGAGATCCTGGGATGGATAAGGGCAAACATGCCTAGATGGACCATGCAGGTAGTGCTGAGAGCCTTGCTGTCGGTCCCACAGTAGGTCTGGAGGTGGGAGTGCCTGGTGTGTGTGACCACTGTGGTGCTGGCAAAGCCCTAGTATGTTTGGTGAAGGTACTCCTGTGTGGTTGTTGCTGGGAGCTGAGTGGTCCAAGCAGTAGCCATTGGGCAAGTGATGGAGTTCAGAGCAACGCTGTGATCTGTAGCCTATGCGGCAGGAACACGAACGAGCCAAAAGCAGCGACCCAGTATTTTCTGCTAAGAGTGAGTCGCCATCATCCAAAATTGCTGTCTCCCGTTCACGATCTCTGCAAGTCCTCTCACCCTCAATCCCCCCAAGAAGCCGCTCCAGCTCTTCCCGTTCTTGAGGAGTAGGTGGTGGCCGTCTGGGTGAATCTTCAAGGCGATCAGGTGGAACTGATGAATGCCCGGAGTCGGTACTGTGTGACAGGAGATGACCTTGTCTCTCATCAGAGATTTGCCCTGGACTACCATTAGTGGATAGAAAGGAGGAAGAGCAAGCAGCACGTCGCTTCTTCACCTGAGCATACAGACTGCCATCCAGAGGGCCTCGAGTGTGTGCAATATCTAAAGCATGACAATATAACTGATCTTAAGACTTAGTAAGAACAAAATCTAACCATAACAACTTTAAAAAAAGCACATCAAAATATAAGGTTTTTTTGTACCGTCTTGACTGTCTTCATGTCTCTGGTTCAAGTTGTCATAAGAATCCCAGCGTACTACTTGATCAGCTGTATTATAGTCAACTGTGACTGCTGGGTCATTCCTCTGGTATTCTCGTCCTAAACCATATATAGAATCACTTTAAACACCATAACCTTTAACAGGTATAACTGAATTTCCACACACTGATGTTTCAAAAATGACTTTTTCCAACAACATGATTTAGTACAATAATGACCTTCCACAGATGTGCATACACTCATGCGTTTAAAAAGATCTTGTACAACCCATTATAGCATAATTATTTTGTGTGTTGAATACAGGATCACTGCATTATTAGTATATTTGAATTTCTGAAGCACCATTGCAGGCACATTCTGTCCCCTGTACAATGGGTGGTGGGTTTTGTGCGGCTGTGGCTCAGTCGGTAGAGCGGGTTGTCCACTAATCCACTAATCGTAGGGTTGGTGGTTCGAATCCCGGCCCGGGTCACTCCACATGCCGAAGTGTCCTTGGGCAAGACACTGAACCCTAAGTTGCCCCCATTGGCAAGCGAGCACCTTGCATGGCAGCTATGCTACCATTGGTGTGTGAATGTGGTCTCATTAGTAAGTCGCTTGTAAATGTAAAATTGATATTTCTGTAAAGCTGCTTTGAGACAATGTACCATTGTAAAAAAAGCGCTATACAAATTGATAATTATTATTATTATTATTATTATTATTATTATTATTATTACTTTGTGGCATTAACAAATAGCACAAAAACACACCCCTGCAAAGTTGTATAAAATATTTCTTGAAAAACATTACAATTTTGCAGAATTTTAATAAGAAAAAAAATACCTTTAATTTTCTCTGGTCCAAAAGAAAACACAAACTCCACTGTGGCATCAGGGGGAAATCTGTCATCTACAGAGACCAATGATATATTTTTTTAAATCACTTTAAAAACAGGAGAGGAAGCTAAAAGATCTTTTCTACAGCGGACATAAAAAGTCTACACACCCTTGTTAAAATGGCAGGTTATTGTGGTCTAAAAAAGAAAAAATGAAACCAAGATAAATCATGCCAGAACCTTTTCTCAACCTTCATTGTGAAATTCTAACCTATTGATTAAAGTGAAAAACAATAAATCAATTTAAGGGGAAAAAATAAAAATAAAAATGTACAATAACCTGGTTGCACACGTGCACATCCCTTCACTAATACAGTGGGGGCAGTGGTAGCTTAGCGGTTAAGGCACTGGGTTACTGATCTTAAGATCGGGGGTTCAAGCCCCAGCACTGCCAATGCGCCATTGTAGGGGCCTTGAGCAAGGCTCTTTAAAAAAAAAAAAAAAAAAAAGGCCCTTAACCCTCTGCTCCAGAGTCGCTGTATCATGGCTCTGTCCAGCTTCCTGGCATACTGGGGTATGCGAAGAAGATAATTTCACTTTGTTGTGCTGTAGTGTATATTTGATCAATAAAGATTCATTAAAAGTCATCAGTTTGGCACGTCTTAACTTCGCTGTCAAATTGGCTGAGCATCTCTTGAGCATCTCCTGTGCACAGCTGTCTTCAGGTCACCCCACAGATCTTTGATTGGATTTAGATCAGGACTCTGGCTGGGTTATTCCTAAACCTTGAACTTGTTTTGGTGAAGCCATTCTTTTATTGATCTGAAGGTTTACTTCGTCGTTGTCCTGCTTAAAGGTGAAGTTCCTCTTCATCTTAAGTGTTTTAGCAGAAGCCCAAAGTATGATGTATGATGATGCATGATTCCCCGTGGGGATGGATTTTCTTTTGGTGATGTGCTGTGTTTTTTGTGCTAAACATCTTTTGCCATTATGACCAAAAAGTTCAACTTTGGTCTCATCAGACCATAACACATTATTCCACATAGTTTTGGGACATCCATCCATCCATCCTCTACCACTTACTCCTTTATCAGGGTCCTTGGGAACCTGGAGCCTATCCCAGGAAGCATCGGGCACAAGGCAGGGTACACCCTGGACAGGGTGCCAGTGTTTTGGGATATTTGTAATCAATTTTTTGGTTAAAAAAGGCTTGAGTCTTTTTTTATGTTGCTGTAGGCCTATAGAAGCCTTTTCTGCTATTTGCTGCTGATCCTCTCATCAATTTTAGAAGGATGTCCTGTTCTTAGTGGTGTCACAGTCGGGCCATATTTTCTCCACTTGTTGATTATTGTCTTTATAAAATGTTCCATGGTATATCCAATGCATTGGAAATTTTTTTAAACCCTCTCCTGATTGATATTTTTTCAACAATGAGATCCTGTACCTGCTGTGTAAGCTCATGGCTTTTACAGTCGGATGTTACCAAAAAGATGAACAGCTGTGTTTGATTTGGGGTTAATCAGTCACATTAATCAATGGCAGGTGTACACTAACTAGTAATTAACACGAGTCTGAACACTGCTACATTCCCAATTATAAAAGGGTGTGCACACTTATGCAATTAAGTTATTGTAATTTTTTAAATTATTTTTCAACCCCCCCCCCCCCCCCCCAAAAAAATTCTCATTATTTTTCACTTTAATTAATAGGTGAAAATTTCACAAAAAAGGTGGAGAAAAGGTTCTAACGGATGTGTAGACTTTTTATATCCACTGTATAAGCCTTCATCATCAGTACTTCAATACACTATAAAATATCAGACAAATACTTTATGGTCACATTACGAGATTAGTATAATGGTCAAGCAACTGAAGTTTATTCCACAGTCACAAAAGCCAGGAGAGAATGTATAGAGAGCATGTCATCTCAAGTAGCCAGCTGTGGTAGGCAGGTGTTATCCACTGAGAGTATATCTGGACAGTAGATTTTATGAATTCTCTCAACTGGGGATACAACGGATTATCGGCAGATATCAAAACTAATTATATTGGAGTTAAAACAGTTCCCCTGTGGATCTTCCAAAACAATATTCTTGACATGGTTTGGCATTGTCTCACTCAGAGTGAAACATGAAACTTTACAGTCAAATTGTGAAACAGCATAATAGGCTAGGAAAATTAGTACAGAGGAAATTCGAATGTTCAGGATGGCTGACTTCACTGTTTAAGGGTGGTGTACCTGAGCAAGCTTCATCAAGTTCTCCTTTCCCGAACCAGAGCTGTGCTCCATGGATGGTACAGGTGTGAAACTGGAGTTGGAACACCGTGTCCCTCTCAGTGGCCTGAAGTCTTCTGTGATAGCATTTCACCTATAGAGAATTAGGTGGAAAGTATAGTAAATTGTGTTTGTTAAGGGTTTAAACTGAGAGGAACTGGTAACGATTATGTTTTGCTGATTTTGAAAAATCAGATTTTGAGGTACAGCTCTACGCACCATAACGTCTCCTTTCAGCAACAGCGCAGGCTCAATGGTCACACACAGCTTTCTACCTGTGGAACCCTGCAAATCACTGCATAACACACAGACACAGGAACCTTTAGCTACACAAACTGGTGATTCAGTTAAGAATAAAATGCTTAATTTGTACATAACTCACTATATGCCTGAGGTGTAGACCAGTTGCATGGACTGATAGATCTTCAAGAAGGGCAAGTAACCTGTGGACAGAGGAACCAAAAAAAGACCCACAAGGTATGTGTGAGATAAACACTGAGATCAAGGTAGATTGATGGAGGAATGTGATAAATGCTTCCAAGACCATCTCCTCCACAGCAACAGATTAAAAACAAACATGCTCTGTTTGTATGTACGCGTTTTCAGGAGGAGTGGTTACTGACCAACCAGTGTTAACTCTCATTGTGAACACGCACACCAGTGCTAAAGCATTACCATCAACATGACACCCACATCAAGCTAAGTATGAAGTCATCCACTCACCTCCATCAGCATGAAACTTGGGGATGGTGGGAATAAGGACCTGATGGAGGAAAAGAGGACTGCTGTTCATCTTTATGGCCCCTGATAGAAGTCCACCAAAATAATATATATACCTAAAGTGAAAAAGAGAATCATGCTTTGACAAGACTGTAACTTGTAACATTCATGCCAATAAATGTATACTACAGTATATGAGCAAAAGTTTGTGGACATCTGACCATCATAATCATATGTGTGCCATCTGTTGCTACGAAGTTGGAAGCACACAATTGTATAGAATGTCTTTCTATCATTACAGTTTCCCTTCACTGGTACTAAGGGGCCCAAACCTGTTCCAGCATGAAAATGTGCCCGTGTACAAAGTGAACTCAAGTTTACTACTCAGAGCTCTGACCTCAACCCCAGTGAACACCTTTTGGTTAACTGGAACATCGACTCCATGTCAATTCTCCTCGCCCGACATCAGTGCCTGACCTCACTTACGCTCTTGTGGCTGAATGAGCACAAATCCTCATTGCAACACTCGACCATAGACAAAATCAGTAGACTTGTCCACCATCTCCAATGTCCACATAGCTCCCCAACACATCAACAAAAAGGCTGTGGAGCCATGTGGCTAATGGAGATGGTCTCGGACATGTCTACTGATTTTGCATTCCCACTGCATATTGCACAACAAATTTTACACAGGGTCACTGCACATTCCAACACACACACACACTCTGACACTTTACTTATTTTTATACACACACTACAACAACTCAAATGTCTAATGTATATTTTGAAGACTTCCAACTTGTAATATGTTTCATACTGTTAATTTGTACAGGAATTCTAGTCTGTAAATAACTGAGTGCTCATATATACAGTATCTGACAAAAGTAAGTACACCCCTCACATTGTTGTAAATATTTGATTATAACTTTTCTTGTGACAGCACTGAAGAAATGACACTTTGCTACAGTGTAAAGTAGTGAGTGTACAGCTTGTGTAACAGTGTAAATTTGCTGTCCCCTCAAAATAACTCAATGCACAGCCATTAATGTCTAAACCACTGGCAACAAAAGTATGTACACCCCTAAGTGAAAATGTCAAAATACACCAGTAGTGTCTGGCAAACTGAAGACGTTTGAGTTTGTTTTTGGATGAGAGTAGAGGCTTAACCTGTGTTTTGTTTGCAATTGTTTGATATCCACGAGAGCAGAGTATTTTTGTGAATTGTTTTAAAAAACGATCAAACAATAAAGGCAATTTTTCATAGCCTTCTTCGCTTATATAGACCAAGGGTGCCAATATTAATTGATGGCTATATATATTATATAATGTCTAGTGGAAAGTGTTATTATAGCAAATGAGGACTCAATCTGGAATGTGATGTTCAAAGAGCACATATGGATGTGCTGGTCTGGTGTTCACAAACTATTGCCCATATATAGGTTAACTGAATTGAATAAAGAGAGGGAGAAGTGCAACAGAATATAAATAATGTATAAAATAGTACTGTATAAGACAAAAAAAAACAAAAACACCTGTTCTGTGAGGGCTGGAGAGAAGGAGACACTTTGTCCTCACAAAATTTCCTCATAGCCAGTGTGCTGAGAGCCTGATCTGCCCTGTTTAAAGACACACAGATCAAGTTAATTTGGTACAACATCTCAGCCTGACTTCACTGGATAAACTCATGTGGATGCTATAGACTTGCACCCAAGAAGAGCTACCTTTTGTTTGTTGTTTTTGTTCTGGACTTTATCCAATTTCCCCTTCAATTTAGTCACCACCCATTTCCATTCACTCATTAGTTCTCTCTTGTAGTTTAATTACAGCTATGGCATAACTACAGTGGTGTGAAAAAGTGTTTGCCCCCTTCAT
>JAFFST010052757.1:250159-267065 GCA_022414735.1 Noturus placidus
GGGGTCTTTTGTGACCTCTTGGATGAGTCGTCGCTGCGCTCTTGGGGTAATTTCGGGCGGCCGGCCACTCCTGGGAAGGTTCACCACTGTTCCATGTCTTCGCCATTTGTGGATAATGGCTCTCACTGTGGTTCGCTGGATTCCCAAAGCTTTGGAAATGGCTTTATAACCCTTTCCAGACTGATAGATCTCAATTACTTTCTTTCTCAATTGTTCCTGAATTTCTTTGGGTCTCGGCATGATGTGTAGCTTTTAAGGATCTTCTGGTGGACCTCACTGTGTCAAGCAGCTCCTATTTAAGTGATGCCTTGATTGTGAACAGGTGTGGCAATAATCAGGCCTGGGTGTGGCTAGAGAAATTGAACTCAGGTGTGGAAAAAAACCAGAGTTATAGTATGTTATAACAAGGGGGGGCAATCACTTTTTCACACAGGGCCATGATGGTTTGGATTTTTTTTCACCTTTAATAATAAACACCTTCATTTACAAATTGCATTTTGTGTTTACTTGTGTTGTCCTTGACTATTGTTTAAATTGGTTTGATGTTCCGAAACACTTAAGTGTGACAAACATGCAAAGGAACAGGAAATGAGGAAGGGGGCAAACACTTTTTCACACCACTGTATGTGTGCGTGTGCTCATGTGCTGACAGTCACGCTTATGTAATGACCCACTGCTAAAATTTTTCCAACCCCCCCCCCCCACACCGAACACATCCGCTCCTGTTTGTTTGGCCACAGGAAAAGGGCTGAGGCCAGACGATCTCACTCCACTGGCCTTGGTTTGTGACTGTGTATGTAAATATGTTGTGTATGCATGAGAGAGGTTATCAGATTGGGTTGTATTTTGGTTGCATGACACACTGGAGCAATGAATGTATGATGCAGAATTCTGGTTTGCTACATATTTCCAGGAAAGTGCAATCGAGGCCTTTGGGTGTATAGAAAAATTGGATGGAAAAAAAAGTTTTAAAATAATAAATTAAAAGAAAAGGAGCCAATAGAAGCACCGATGTCAAATTAAGTCTCTATGTACAGTTTGGAGTGTGTGTGTTGCTAGGTGGGCTCCCTTTATAAAATCAATTTTCCAAATGTCTTGGCTGAAATCTGAAAATACACATGCAGAAGGATTTGTTCATGTAATTCATAAGCAGTTCAATTCTCTGCTCTCAGACTGCATGTAAAAAAAGAAGCAATCTTGTGTAATAACTCTCATTTTGGCCTTTAGCAAAATACATAGTATGTCCAAACAGATGTAGTCAATCAGTATGTTTACATGGACAACAATAATCCAATATTAACCTGATTAAAACGATACTCTGATTAAGAAACTATCATGTAAACAGAGATTATTGATTACCTATCTGACTAAAATCATACTTGAAGTAAACACAAATTGAATTAAGACATGTGGAATATTCCTGTTTTAGTTGCATTATCGACATGTACACACCTTAATCACTCCAGTAATGTAGTGTGGGAGATTTCACCGCATTTTGCAACAGGACACGTACATACATTGTAATGCTCAACTGTTTGACGGTAAACAAGAGAGCACGTCTGCGTCCGAAACCGTGTACTTACCTACTATATAGTAGGTTAAATACATGTATACATGGTAAATATGTGGTTTGGGACACAGCCCAAGGCTTTAAGCAGCTGTCAAGCACGTATAGCATGACAAATAATTAACTGCACTTGAAGATTACAAATGAAACACAAAAGAACTGTATATGGTACCAGAACGAAGACCAACTGCATGTCGATATGTGAAATTCAGGAAGGAACGTCGGACATCGTAGCGTGGGGATGTAATGACCTGTGCCATTAATCGCTCTATGTTCTATATTAGAACATGTAAATCGGGAACATGAAAGGAATATTCTAAAAGTGACTCATGTAAACACCTTAATCACATTATTATCTTACTCAGAATAAGGTCAGTAATTAGATTATTGTTGTCCATGTAAACGTAGTCAATGTGTTACTCCAAGTGATAAGGTGAAATCTGGATCCTTGATGGATCACTACTAAAGTCAAGCAAGTGAAATTAATATATGCCAGATTAACATGATCAATTGTATGGAAAATGGGCAACTACTCCTAAAGTAGAACATATTAGATGGTGTCTGCTGAAGTAATTAGTACACATAACATCTTTTCCCTCATTTTTTAACCCACTTTCCACATGGCCAATTTTATTCATATCTTCATCCGGCCTGTTTCTTGTCAAATTCATTTGTGCCTTCCTTTCCAATGACCATCAATCATTTGAATGCCACAAAACTACTACTCCACTGCCACTAACCCTGGTCTCCACAACTCAACTTTTCCTTTCACCCTTCCTCTCCTGTGCTCCATCTCTATTGTCCTTTCACTCTTAAGGTTTTTCTCCTCACCGCGTTCTCCGTTCTTCATTATGCCTTATTGCATCCGTTTTCCATGAACTCCCTCAAAGCTCCCCTTTTCCCCATGTAAGGCTTTCCTGCAGTCCTTTCCCCGTGCGTTTCACTCTTGCTGGGTTGGGGGGCCTGCAGCAGGGGAGATGCCAGAACAAACACACCAGATTCCATCTCCTGGGCCAACACTTATGCACTCATTTCCTGCAAAAGCTTGCTTTTTTTGCTCCCTCAATCCCTAGAATTTGGTGTCCTTGCCTCTTTTCCCGTTCTCTCTCTGGGTTTCACAGGGCAATTAGGAACGGCCCAACATTCGAGTGGACTTCCATCGTTGTGTGAGATTAGGCTCTATTGTGCCATAACGTTAAACGTCAGACTGACTGGCGGGAGGTGAATGTAAATATTTCTTTAGGCCAAATGAAACATTACATACTTTTATACAAAACTCACTTGTTGAAGCAGGTCTCCAAATATAACACAACCCAACCATAATTTCTGTAAGATGTGTGTGGAGTGGCATATAATACCCAGACTTTTCAGAGAGCATTAAACATTCCAGATGTCTCACACTGCCTGATGTCATGATAAGTTCAATATAGGACAGTGTGGGGATGACCGGGAGCGCGTGTGTGTGTGAGGTTTGAGATTCTGTATAATGTAAACCAAGGGGCCTGTCTCCAATTCTGATGGCTCCTACAGTGATCTAAAGTAAACACTGACAAGCTTTGATATACATGCTGCAGGTAACCCACTGGGAAATCTGCATTTAGAAGTTCTGGGTATAGAGCTTGCTGACGTTTGCCTTGATCGAACTAAAAAAAGGCATGCGGTTGGGATCAGTGCAGACGGCATCTCTGTGCTAAATAACTACTACATTCTCTATCTGAGAGGCAGACTATATAAATGATCGAAGAGCGGGAGAGAGATAAAAATGTAAGGATAAGGATAGTGTAGAAGAATGGGTGTGGTTGAAAGTGACATTGAGTGATTGAGGGAGGAAGAGAAGGAAGGAAGGAAGGAGTGGAGGAGAGGGAGGGCAGACATAACCTCTGGTGTAAACAATGTCATTAATGAGATTAGTCTGGATGGAATGTAGTGTTTTCAGGCAAAAACACTGTGGAGGCAGGTGGGGGTTTTCCTTTGAACCAACAACGTTCCTAAATTTAGCCTATCGTGGTCAGCTGTCTTCATCAACAGATCAATCCTAGGTTCTTTGTGCGTGGCGACTGCTCAGTACCTACGAGGAGGTTGCTGCTATAAAAACACACTGGCCACTTCATCAACTACTGCAGAAATGTTCTTCATAAGGCATACAATTACTGATTAGCCCACTGTTAAGTTTGAACATTCCAGACAATTAAACCACTTGTGCAGGAACAAGTTTAATTTTTAGTTTGTACAACAAGGCAGCACACGTTTTAAGCTGAATTTATTTCAGCATTTAATTTGATCATTTCTGGTGTGCACGGATGCGACTGTATTAGTTGTTTGAATTGGAATCATAGGACAGAGCCTGTATCAGAGTCTGGACTTATACACATACAGTATCTCAGAAACTCATACTCATTTCTGAGGGATTTTCTTTGTCATGACTTACGAGAAATTTGATCCGTATAATTCTCTTTCGTCTCCAATGAACGGTAATATGGCAATGATGAAAGCAAGGGCAGATCTGTTTTTATGTGACTGATATGTGGAAATATAACAAGGGTTAAAAGCCTTGCCAAACATGCAGCATGATAAGGTAAGTATCCCTGAGGGCTGATAAGGAATCAAGGCTGGTGCAGCTCATGTGCTGACAGAACTGACATTCACTGCGTTTACATGAACAATAATCATCCGATATTAACACGATTAAGACAATACTCTTATTAAGAAACGACCATGTAAACAGCAATTATTTATGACCTTAATCCGACTAAAGTCGTTCTCAAAGTAAACACAGATCAATTTAAAACATGTGGAGTACTCCTAGTTTAGTTGCGTTATCGACGTGTATTATAGCCTACGGACTATAGACATGGACTGCAGTAATATAATTATTGAGCTCATGCTGAATAAGATAATATTGCAAATACATGACTGCTTGAAGCTGTGGGCTGCGTCCCAAACCTCGTACTTTCCAACTATATAGTAGCTACAACACATGCATTTCTCCTACTACACAGCAGGTAAATACACGGTTTCGGACGCAGCCGTGCTCTCTTGTTTGCTGTCAAACAGTTGAGCACTGCCGTGTTTGATCGTGTCCTGTCGCAAAATGCGGCGAAAACTCCCACATGATGTTAATAGTGTGATTAAGGTGTTTACTTGTCTGTACTGCATGTCGATAATGCGACTAAAATAGGAATACTCGACATGTCTTAATTCCATTTGTGTTTACTTCGAGTATGACTTTAGTCAGATTAAGGTCATCAATAATCTCTGTTTACATAGTAGTTTGTTAAATCAGACTATTGTCTTAATTGGGCTAATATTGGATTATTGTTGTCCATGTAAAAGTACTGACAGTCAGATCTTTTACAACGTGCATACACTTTACTGAGTTCTGCTCAGAAGATTCCCAAGACTGGTCATCTCACCAGCAGACTGGTTCTCACACATGCTGATGGACCACTTCCTAAGCAGCTGTTCCAATCGGACATAGTTTATAGAAACGTGAACTCCAGTGGAGAGCCTGCAGCTCAACTACATTTTTTGCTCCTTTAAACATAAGCTCTTTACTTAAAATTGTCTATTTTTCCTCAAACCACTAATATCTCATTTTGCCAACATAAACAGGAACTACAAACCCTCCAGGGACAACAGTCATTCCACAACCAAGTACAAAGACAAAAATAAAACAGTACATACACTCCTCAATTTACAAGATATCAACAGAGGAAAATCCCATGTCAACTCGCTAGGGTAATTTCCTGCTTGATTTTGTTATATTTCTTATACTGTGGCTTCGGGGAAAGTTTTGTAAACATGGAGGAACAGTTACATCTAGCACACGTAAGAGGTTCTTCAGATTTCCGTGTGGGGTAACCCTTAAAGTTTCTATGTATATTCCTACAAGAAATTGTATCTTTCATTTCAGAGAGGGTTCCTCGAACAACCCTTTTAGGAAGCTAAGAACAGATACAGTAACTATTGACAGAATCCAAGTGTTTTCTTAAATTCACACAATCAAGACAGTTCAAGATTTCATTAGCATTTGAGCCTAAATGAAAATAAAATGAAATATTGAAGTACTTCAAGATGACGTATGGCACAAATAAGGTGTTTTAAAATCGCATTCCATAAGATGAATCTTGGATACAGCGTTCAAATATATTTGATCCGTTTGTGATATATTGTAAAAACATTCAGAATTTTCAATGACCTAACTTGATCAAGTAACTTAGTATCTACCTGGTAACCCAGGTTATTTTATACACACACCATGGCATGGTATATCCACATTTCTAATCTCAACATCAACACTGATGCATGCAACATCTCTCCCCTACATGTCAGTACGTGTGCTGTTTATCATTCATTTGCTAACACAATGAATCTCAGCATTTAGTACATACTGAACTCTGTGACCAGCTCGATCAAAGTGTACAGAGGATCATCAGCTCAATTAGACACAACAGCAGACAAATCTCTAACTCCCCATCAGTATGGTTCTGAAATGGCCCACAGACACACAAACACAGAAAATGAGATTTATAAACATGCACTGTAGTCATGGAGGTTACTGGAAATTATGTCTTTCCCCACTTGGCCCATCCAACTGCTGCCACCACAGGAAATGAGGATCTTTTTTTTTCCTCTCAGTGGAGGAAATGTTCCATCCTGCCCCATACATTGTTCACAACAGCTGTTACATTCCCTAATCTTTAATCCTTCAATACATGAACTCTTTAAAACACATGAGTTTGAGAAATGCTTTTGGCACAATCTGACTTGATTTATAAATGATCACGCAAAGTTCTTTCTTCCTCTCAACGCTTTTCAAAATGTGAAATTCCCCCACTGGCCCTTCTCTATCACGGCCTCCTAATAATCCCCATCTCTGAATTGGCTACATCACTCTCTCCTCTCCACTAATAGCTGGTGTGTGGTGGGCTTTTTGTCAGTCGCACTATGGCTGCCGTCGCATCATCCAGGTGGATGCTACACACTAGTAGTGGGGAGACCCCGAGACACCCCCATCAAAGCTGGTCTCGTATTTGTCTAGTAACGTGCAAGCCAACTAATGTTAGTGATTAAATTTTAACATTTATAGCATATTCATGTTCTCAATACTGCAAACTGTGTAGAAGACAAGCTAAAGTACTAAACTGATGTAACATCACATGCTCAACTCAAGGTTTGGAAACCCTTGCTGACTTTCTAAGCAGGAACTCCAACTTGAGGGGGGAGTTTTCATCAGGCAGATATTCTGAGCCATGAGCTGTAGTAGAAGATAGTAGATATGCTATCAACGTGGATACCGACACACCAGCCCGATATGTTCACAGATAAGCAGTCGCAGAAGTATAAACCAGGATTTTGACTCTTTTGTGATGCAGGGCAGATGTTAAAATAAAAACCAAGTTTCTGATGTGCATGTGCCTGAAGTACAAAAGGTATAACTTAACAGAAAAAGATACACATCCATTTTAACCCGAGTGTAAATACACAAGACTGAGAATGAAGGAGTGATAGTTGCTTTGGATTACATCACCTACACTGTGCCTTTCTACGACAGTCAGAAGGAAAATTAAAGTGAACCAAGGAGTGCAACGTCACAGGCTAAACAAACAGGCCATTCCAGAGACAGTTCGTAGCTTCACTTTACATTATAGTCACATACGCCATAATATAATGATTGAATCTCACTTGTGCCATGCTCAATTATAGATGTTCAGATACAAGATTGTTGATTGATTCAAGTTCTGTACTGAGGAATGGGTTAAAATTCCTCCAAGCCGATGTGCAAGACTGATCAACAGTTACTGGAAACATTTAGGTGCAGTTATTGCTGCACAAGGGGTTCACACCAGATACTGAAAGCAAAGGTGCACATACTTTTTCCACTCTCAGAAATGTAATATTGTCATTTTCCTCAATAAGTAAATGACCAAGTATAATATTTTTGTCTCATTTGTTTAATCTAGTTTTAGGACTGAAAATCTGTGTGAAATCTGATGGTGTTTAGGTCATATTTATGCAGAAATATAGAAAATTCAGAAACTTTCAAGCACCACTGTATATGGATAAACTCATGTTCGTAGAAAGCATTTGGAGCCGTTTGTGGCACAATATCCATCCATCCATCTTCAACCGCTTACTCCTTTTCAGGGTCACGGGGGAACCTGGAGCCTATCCCAGGGAGCAGCGGGCACAAGTTGGGGTACACCCTGGACAGGGTGCCAGTCCATCGCAGGGCACAATCACATACACATTCATACACTACGGTCAATTCAATTTTATTTGTATAGTATATTACACAAAATTATATATTTTTTTAACAATAAAAACATTTTTGTGAACAAACATGGAAATATCAAAATGTGGTGAGGACATGTCCCCAGTGCCTCCATCATAAGTTACGCCTACGCCATGAGTTTCTTTGTTGTAAGATTGGAGACAAGTGCATACCATGACCCAGACTTGACGCGCACACACACTGTCTCACTATCTCTCTCTTTCACACAACCACACACCGTAAAGGAAGAACACAGACAATTCCTGGTTCTATCTTTGACTTCAGGAAGCACCATTTGAGAAAAATAGCATACAGGGTGGGAGGGAAGATATTTCCAGTGCCTTGATGCATGAGCCTGTTTGTCTCATTGGGCAACAGTGCTTGTGGTTAGAGGATCTTTACTGCTCACTGAATTGTTTGCAGATGCACCTTGAAAGCAGTCGACTTATCGTAATGGGGAAACTCAGGACAATTTCGCCAGAAACACACGCTGACATGAATAAAAAGAATTAATTCCTGACTCATCACATGACTCACTCCAGACAAACTGCAGCCAGGAAGGGGCTAGCTCCAAATATACTGTATATCCAAATAGATTTGGCTTGAGAAAATAAAGGTGCTGAGGAAACTGATGGCAATACCACATCAATCAATCTAGAATCATACAATGAGATAGCGTGTAATATTACAGAAATAGTACAGAATTATTTTGAAGCTATTTAGGCATTTCTGAGAAAAGTACAGGGTAGGCATGACCACCCCTTATTTGACCTCATATCCATGTTTCAGATGTTGTGAATGAAAGCCATTTTCTAGAATACTCCACGTTGTCCTAGGAAATGATGCTCATTAAAAAAAAAAAAAAAAAAAAATACAAAGAATAACGTCAAACCCTCTCACTTTTAGTGTGCATTCAAGAGACACTGTGATAATTCTGAAAATGTTATCACGCAAGTTTTAGACTATCTACCATGCCATTTCTTGAGGCACTGTGGTACCAGCATCCTCTTTTACCTTTCCCTGCGAGCACAGACATTTAAAAACTGTGGAAGAGCACCTTTACCGATTACAGCAATCTTGTTTTCAACAAGACTGAAAAAACTATTGTGGTTATATACACAATATGAACAAAAAAGGGACATATTTACGGGCCAGATCAAGTTCTAAATGAGCTCACAGAGCTAAAACATGCTACATCACCAGCTGACTCGATGTTTTTTAATGCTTCATTGCTGGAGTATTGTCCCATGCACAGTACACACATGGGTAGAAAGCTACTCACTTTTGTTAGAAATGTATTCGGCATCATTTATGAAAGCTCTTGCAAAATTCCCGCTATGTTAAAGGTTAAAATGTTAATATTTCTGCTTTAAGCTTGAACCTAAATCAAAATTATTACCATCCCTGCTGATCTCACATTAGAAATCATTTGTTCTAAATCACTCTAACGCAGATCTGTTTTACATTCCTGTAGGTCAGTAGGGAGAACAGTCAAATCAAATCACTTGTCAGGGAACAGCACATTGCCTAAAGCTCACCAGAGCAACAGGGAACAACGGACTCTCATTCAAATAGATCTTTAATATTGAGGGAGGACTGCAGTCACACTGCACCGAGGGCTGCGCAGCTTCAGCACATTGGCAACAGCAATCATGACTAAAGACATTAAACAAAGACCTCTTCAGTTCAAACATGTGGAAATTATAATGACTTAGCACCAGACTTAATGTTAGCAGCCTGTAAGCCATCTGGCACTGCTATTAATAGTTTTTCAGCCAAGCCAGCATTCAAGTGCCCTTAATATTTGTTTTAATGCATGCTGTCCCCAGAACAGCAGTGGAGACTTTGATCTTGTCCCATGCCAAGATCCTGTTTGTCTTCTATGCCAGGTGGAGTGAAATGGTTTTCAAAAGCATCCATATGTTCAGCCTCAGTACCTTGGTGCTGGAAGCTCGAGTGGGAGCACGGGTGTCACAGAGCAGACAAGGGACTATCTCAGTACCTGAAAGCTCCCCTGTAGGACAGCGACAGTGCTTCTCTTCCAGCTCTGAGATGTGCCCATTCACTATAGAATGGCAGAAAATGTGGGACTTCGTGTTACACAACTATACACAAATATATAACCTATATAAGGCCTGCTGGGGTTAAACATCACGGCGTGACCTCTTTAGAACAATAGTAGTGTCGCACCATCCGTTTATGCCGTTTAATACAGCACAAAATCAACATCAAAAGAGAAGTTGCCTAGATTGCGGTGTCACTACTTACAGGAAAAGATGTCATATTTTAATAAGGGCATGTGATGTCATATCCGGATGCTGAAAGTCTCGTGTGACCGCTGCTTTATTCTAAGAATGATTGGATTGTGTATCTACGTCAATAGACAGAGGAATAGGTTAAAATTCTAAGATTGATATGCCATCCTGTGAAGGAGGCATTAGATCGGACTTCTTTAGCAAATCGTTGTGTTGCCACAATCCTAAAACTAGAACTGGTTCCTTATGCTTTTACTGAAACATCCACAGAACAAATTCATCAATTCTACAACCCTTATTAACCACAAGATTAATCTACATTAACAGCTTCCAAAGCATGATTTAGCTCTGGCTGTATTCCTGGAGTAACACAGGATGCTGCTGGCTTCTGCAGGCCTGACATTGCGTCTGCCAGGTCAGTCTATGGGTAGAGCAGGCATTCAGTGACTTGTCAATGAGCCATTCACGAATGGGGCATTCGGCTGGGGCGTGGTTGCCCCAAAACACAGAGGCCTTCAGAGCGAGAGTGAGAGAGCGAGAGAGCGAGAGCAACTGAGACGAGATTTAGCTAATCTCTGTAGTAGCTACCAGGTTTTAAATGATGAGACCAGAGAGGAGAGCATATCCTTACCTTACTTTCACATTTCTTGTGAGTGGCTGTTTTGCAGACTGTAAATGACAGAGACCAAGATATACAGATTTAGAGAGCAACACAGAAGTAAATTTCATCTCTTGTTCCTTGAACGAGGCTTCTCTAAGCCATGCTTTGAATAACACTGTTCAAGAGGAATCAAGACTTTAAATCACTGAAAACCAATTAAAACATCCCAATGAACTAAAAGGTGAAAGAATCAGGAGAAGAGACTCACCTCGGCAGAAGGATCCCAGACTCTCTAGGTTTTGCTTGCACACCCCACACTGGCGCTTCTTCTTAAACGATTTTTCCTTAAACTCATGGGGCTCACCCTTCCCTGCCTAAAGAAAACAGATCCATTAAAAGTTGCAGACAAAATGACAATCTTCATGAGAAACAAACAAACAAATAAAAAACCAGCATCTAAACCTGCATTCATCCACTTCAGTACTGAATCAGTTTGTTTTTCTGACTTTATTCATCATTCTCTCACATTTTGGTCTGTACCTGTGATCTTGAACCAGGTCCTTTTCCTATCTTTGTGTAGGGTGTCTCACCTTACCAAGTCTGCTAGGAGGACAAAACCTTTGCATAATACTTAATCTCGTTGTGACGCACCTGGTCTTAAGAGACGCTACACTATTGGAGAACAGAGAATAACCGAACCATTTCAGTGATCCCTGAAGCCTTGCCTATTTTAGCACTGATAATTTTACACACACACACCTGGTTCCATATAGAGATAAAATGAACACAGGTGAAGTGTTTGGGCTGGTTGCGCATGAACATTCTGCATTGTGCTCTGAAGCACGCGTGACGTCTGAGCTGAGGAGAATAAATCAGCTTTGTCTAGAGCTGTGTGTTTTTCCGTTTGGCAGCGGCGGTAGAAGGAGCTCGTTTCCACTCTCTGCCTCCAGAGCTGGGCGCTGTTTGGACAGCTGGCAGGAGACGCACTGCGTGCCCACTGGATGCCATACTGCACTGTATTGTAGATTTGCAAAGCTTTCCAGCTATCTCTGGGTGGATTTTTCTTGTCTTTGCAACGATAACACGACACAACACAACACCACACACTCACAAACACACTAGCGGTGGGCGATATGGAGTAAATATCATACCACAACACTTGAGAACATTTTGACAGTCGACGATGTAAAAATGGTATTTAGGAGCAAGCAAAACATCAGTACCATTTATAAATAAATAAATAAATAAATAAATATAGGATTTGAATGATAAAAATTATTTAATAAACAAGTCATAAACAATGCAAAAATAAATGCTTTGGGAATAATAATGGTGTTTGTCAGGGTTTTAATAATAATATTACGAAAATAAAATTTGCCCAATCACACAATTTTTGGTTTAGTGAACATCAGTGTGATGTGTCATGCTTTCCAACGTAGACATGGATAGAAGTAACACAGGGAGTGAAATTCACATAATACAAGATCATGACATTATGAGAAGTGAGTTCAGAACATAACTTATTACCAGGCATACACAACTTATACTGGTTTAAGTTGTGTATACATTGTTGTGATTGATAATCATATAAAAATGCTCTTTTGATTCTTATTGTGCATCAATTCTTATGATGCTATAAATGAAACACACAGGACTTTATATAACAAGAGGGAAACAGCTCTAATCCACACAGTTACTGAATAAACACTGATAGGCCATGTGCTCTGCTGTAAATCTCCCATCTTTCTCAACTTACAATATCGTAGCAGTTGGAAGAGTGATATTCAAAATATGCAAAGAATGATTAAAAAAAACCTGATTATGTGCAGAAATGGACTGTTTACAGGAGGATAAAATCAGCTCAGCTCTACAGCTCCTCCAGCAGCTCTAATAACCCAGTCTGCCTACTGCTTACAATCCTCTGGCATGTTTCCCTTTTACTTTTCCCTTTCAGTTAACAGGGGAAAATATCTTTTATTTTAATACAGGCTATGCATTCTCCCTCGCCTTCTCTTATTTTTTTATGGTTCAAATCTAACGGATCAACTAACAAACTCATAAGAATGCTAAAATTATATATCTGTATAAATCTATATATAAATCTGACATAAAGCTGTGGGAGTGATTGAAATCATTAGCCTTCACCTCAACACTTTTTAAAGCAGCTACACTGCAAAAAAGACAGACTTTCTTATAAAGTAAAAATATCTTGAATACAGTCACATTTATCTACTATTTCCTATCGTATGATTACAAAAAACAAAATAAAAGATTATTAAAATTTCTTTTTTCTTTTACCAATTACAAGCTTTAAATAGTCTCGTTCTACTGGCAGATAATTTAACTAAATTTAAGCCTTTATATCTAGAAAGAAGCAAAATGATCTGTCAATAGAATAAGAAAATTAGTATATAAATATACTACACACATAATATGTGTGTGTGTGTGAGTGTGTATATATACACACACACACACACAGTATATATACTGTATATAGATAGATAGATAGATAGATAGATAGATAGATAGATAGATAGATAGGTAGATAGATAGATAGAGAGAGAGACAGGATTAATAATCATATATTTGGTTTATGGTAAACGTATAATAGGAAATCCATCCATCCATCCATCCATCCATCTTCAACCGCTTACTCCTTTTCAGGGTCACGGGGAACCTGGAGCCTATCCCAGGAGGCATCGGGCACAAGGCGGGGTACACCCTGGACAGGGTGCCAGTCCATCACAGGGCACAATCACATACACACTCACACACACATTCATACACTACGGACACTTTAGACACGCCAATCAACCTACCACGCATGTCATTGGACTGGGGGAGGAAACCCCCGACGCACGGGGAGAACATGCAAACTCCGCACACACATGGCCCCGACGGGACTCGAACCCTGGACCCTGGAGGTGTGAGGCGAACGTGCTAACCACTAAGCCACCGTGCGCCCTATAATAGGAAATACGAGATAAAATCTGACTGAAGATATTTTCGCCTCCTAATGTCAAATATTTCAATGGACAAGTGGCATTCACAGTCTTTTGCTAACTTCACCAAACATCGTCTCACTTATTTCAATCAGGTGTGCCTGAGAATACAGAAAAAGCTTCTTACCTTTTAAACCGTAAGCTCACAAGGTTCCCACAAGCCCCAATGGAAAAATGACTAACAGGCTAACACATCACTACAAACCAGTACTAACTACCTGAACAGATCGACCACACAACCTTCTACCACTTGCACTTCTCTTCTAATCTTTTCTAGCCAACTCGTCTCTCTGCACGGCTCTACTGCACTACGGTGTGTTGACAGTGTCTGTCCTGGGCATGCACTTCTCCCTGGGTCTGGAGCACAGACAACGAGAGCCTGTTCAAATTTAGCCACCCAGGGCATGAGCCAAATGCTCTTTAGTCAAAAGATGGCCTTTAAGAGTGAGGACCCTCCCATTGCTCGCATCACTTCAAGCCCAATGAAAGAACAGAGGAGGAATTGAAGAGAGCAAAGGACAATCTGGACACATGCACAGAAATAGAGACCATTGGCAAATACAGCAACTATACAGACTGAAGAGAAAAGCATGCCCAATTTTATTCTTCCACACCATCAATACATTTTCCTTCTCTTTAGCATTGGATAAAATTTACTATGAAGATGTTTGAACACCTTACTCAATGATGCAACACAAACTTTAACGGGATGGACAAGCACTCTGAACTAGCCACCAAAACAAAATGCGTCAAGGTTTAAACAACGTTCAAGGAACAGCCCTCCCTTGTGCTGCTAAATTAGAAGACCTGCTATTAAATGACAGTGACGAGTCCCTCTCAGATCAGATACTGCTGCGATTCCCATGGAACTGAGCATAATTAAATAGGTTACAATCTAGAACCCCAATGTTTATCCTGTACGAGACTGTAAGCAGTGTTTAGTACAGTTGGTGGATCTCGATTGCTTGGTTGTGGGATTTGCCTTTATGATTCCCCCCTTTCATTATGCCCAGGAGTAGCTAGTCAGGGGACATACGTATGTGTGTGTGTGTGTGTGTGTGTGCACGCATGTAGCCCCAATTCTAGCCTCACTGAATCAGTGTGTCCCAAAAGGGTGGGACGGTCAAAAGAAGGAACTGACTGTATATTTGTGTGTGTATGTGTGTCAGAGCATTGGGTGGACGTGTGTGTGCGTGTGTGTAGGGTGGGACAGGCAGTAGGGGAACAGAGACTGCCTGTTCCAGAGATGAGGTCAGAACAGCACTGTTACAAGTTTCCTGCCCGCTCGTCCCCTTGACCTTCCCAACACATCTCGCAAGTTTCCAAGCGATTGGTGCTTCATAAACTCTCAAGAGCCTCTGTTACAGATTTCAGATTAAACATCTGACCACTATAAACTGGTTTCTTGGGCGTAGATCATGGGCCTTGCTTGTTTAGATTTTGTAATGAAAGATTACCACTGTAGCAGCAGTTTATATTACGTGCATCTAGAATACCAGTCCTTCAACCCCCAAAATCGTACAAAAATCCACTTTTCTATCTGAACTCCCCCCTACCCCAATCTATTTACTAATTTTTCATCCCCCCCTAACTCATAATTAGTTATTAAATAAATTCACTCTAAAAACACACCAGATGTGATTCTATTCATTTTGGCCTCCTTCATTTGTTTTAACATTTGTATGAAATAAGCATTCTTTATTAGCTTACCTGTACTTGCAAATGAATCAATAATTCCGAACAGTTAAAACAAAAAAATGAAATGGTGATATTTCACATAACTACACAACTGAAAAGCAGGTCAGTTTTCTACATGTGTAACTGTCTATATACTGCATGATACTATTAGTTTAAATAGAGCAGAGGATTAGAAAAGACAAAAACTTACTGGATAAACACATCGAACAATCATTACTTCATACACAGTAAATATAGAAGCTTCTCAACTTAAAGAAGCCTACATTGTGATCATTACTAAGATGTGATGCACTGACCAGGCCTTTCCAGACATCACGTTCTCTTACCTGCTGCACTGTAAACTGTATGACCTGTGTCACGTCACACACTAATCTCACACAGTCTATTCTATCAGCAGCAGCTTTTTTATTTTTAAATCAAGGGAAAAACTCGAAGCACACATGTAATCAGCTTACCAAATATGAAGCTTTCACTTTCATAGTGTTCAGAATGAAGACTGGAGACTTTGAGACTACGGGATGCACGCAGCAGGAAATATAGATCACATAAACCACCAAACACACGACCCAGACGCCAGATGCACAAAAATACATGCGTGCATGGAGAGTTCTGCCAAGCCATTGTTCATAACATCCTATTACTGAATAACTGAAACCACCTGGCTCTTTATCTGTCCTTGTGTGGAACTACGTTTTATGGGTAGTCTAATTTTATTGCATTTAAAATTCAGTGGCTTTTTTCTGGCATCGATCAGTCCCTCCGGGATGTCACTGTTTTGCGATTGCAGAACTCGATGTGAAAAGCGAGCAAACGCCGCAATATTTGGTGGAGCTTTGCAGTTTCAAAATTACTGCAGATTTGGGCCAAGACTCATCATGTGACGTCATCAACATCCGCATTCAGCCAAAGCCCTCTTTGATTTATGTGTCGAGCATGAGTACAGCTAAAGAGGTCTCATTTACCAACAAACAAAAATAAACAATTTTGTGCAGTTGTAATTTCACCAATTCAAGTCATTTTCCGGAAATAAAAGACAAAAAAAAAAAAAAAAACCAAGTGATTTTTTAAAAAGATCGAACATTTTCGACTGCTACAATCACACAAAAAACCAGTAGGGACTGATTGTTACCGAATTACATACAAACAGGGGACACATCAAAGAAGAGGAAGAAGAAGAAAGAAAAGAAAAAAACAAACACCTTTCTATTTGCCCACCAAGAGGTCAGAGTGAATGGTCACTAACTGATCGCCTTTAACCTGGAAGTGGTCTCATACAGGAAGACCTTCCCTCATCCACAGGGCACAATCTGTCACTCAACCCAGACAAAAATCTATGGAAAGATGTGCAAGACTGTTCATATTGTTTTTCTTTCCTTTAATTTGTTACCCGTGTATACAATGTACTGTCCTTTACCTTTACATTTACATTTATTCATTTAGCAGACGCTTTTATCCAAAGCGACTTACAAATGAGACACACTCACAAACCAATGGTAGCAGAGCTGCATG
>JAFFST010052758.1:11064-23973 GCA_022414735.1 Noturus placidus
GTGTGTGTGTGTTGACTATATGAAATATATGCTGAATATATGAAATTCTACAGTTCTTTATTGTTCATACTCATGTGGTATGTTTTCTCTCTGTGTGTAGAACTTGGCTAAAAAACTGGGGCTGATAAGTCCTGCTGTTTTGCAGAGCATGTATATTTTTAAGGTACAGACCTTTGCTTTTGTTCTCAAAGGTAGTTGTATTTGACATAAAATTTAGCTGTAGAATTTTGCATTAAATTTCTGCGTTCTTATTTTTTTCCCAAGCAACCAGGCATTGGTGGAGAAGGTATGTAACATCTCCTTACTGTACATTTATTTCATTAATTATTATTATGTATTTAGCGCTTTCCTCTCAAAACTGAATGAGTCCGTTTCTGTGTTTATATTGTGGGCTCTGATTCAAACTCTAGCTTGTCTCTCAGATGCTCAAACATAAAGAATCTCTGCTAGCAAGACTTATTATTAGCCATCATTATCCTTCTAGATGGTGAAAAGATTTGTGCCATAATTTTCCATAATACAAAGTTGGTTTACAACATAAAATAAAGTGTAACGTAATTCAATTTATCAACTTGGCTGGATGGATTCTTATGAGAACCTTTTGACCTGTTAGTGACGCCTCATCAGGATGCGACCTTCCTGCACACGGAACCTCTGGGACAAGTGATGGGAGTGTGGATCGCTCTAGAAGACGCAACCCTTGACAACGGCTGCCTGTGGTTCATACCAGGCTCACACAGGAGTTAGTACGCACACACACACAAACATACATGCTTATTTAGCTTAATGGGTCTATTGTCAAAGACGGGCATTTGTAGTATAGGAACATGTGCTTTATTGCAGACATAACTCATGTTCTCACATATGTGTGTGTATGTGTGTGTAAAAGACGGAATCACCAGGCGGATGGTTCGAACCCCAAAAGGCACATTCCCTTTGATTGACTTCATTGGTCGAGAACAAAATTACGATGACGGTCTCTTCGTAGCAGTACCTGTCAAGAAAGGTTAGCATTCTGCACCTGTGTAGTGTTTGTTTTTTAAAAAAAAATTGTGGCCTTTGCATCGTTGCTTGCTCGGCGCAGAATATTGTTGTCTTGGACCGCAATATTATGCAATATACAGCCCCCCTCTATATCAGTCTGGCTTAAAGATTTGATGTTTTTTTGAAGCTGGAAAAAATCAAGTATAACATCAGAGGTAGCGGGACAATGGCAACAGTTTATTACCTACCTCAAGGATGTACACACCCTGGAGGTAGATTAAGGAGAGGTGGATGGTCAATACTATCCAACCCCCCCCCTCTCTTTTTTTTTTTTTTCTTTGATTCTGTATGGATTTCTGAAAATAATACGAAACTTATGTAATTGAATTACATGTACATGAATCATAAATAAATTAATCATATGTAAACATTACTGGGTGGGGTGGGAGGGGCTGTTATTGGGGTAAAAAATATTGATTCTGTATTGATATATTTTGTTGTACTCTGAAAAGTGTATGAGAATCAATAAAAATATAAATCCAAAAAAAAAATTCATTTCATTATGATTTTACTATATTTAATATTTAAAAAAAAAAGGTTTATCAATATTTCACCTATCAATTTTTATTCAGAGCACTGTTGTCCACATCCATGACATAAAGAACATTTGAATTAGAAGTCTGTTTAATAACAACCATCTTTACTCATATACCGATCAGCCATAATAAAAGAAACGCCCCTTTTTCAGGACACTGTATTTCTAAAGATCATTTTGTAAAATCTAAATACGCTTTACAGATCTTTATCGGAAAGGGTTTTAACAATGTTGTTCATGTTTGATAAACAATTATTACACATGCACGTGTGGAACAGTCTAGGGTTCCTGCTGACCTGTGTGAACATGCCATAGACCTGCTGCAGGGAGGCATGAGGACTCCAGATGTGTCCAGAGCAATAAACTGTAATGTGTGTAATGTAAGACGACTCAGACGGTGCTATAGGGAGACAGGAAGGACAGCTGATCCTCCTTAAAAATTACATGTAACCGTGTGTTTCCTCCAGACGTGATGGAGAACTTGGAATTCCTTTGGTGGAAGATGGAGTAACATCTCACAGCAAGAACTGACCAATCTGGTGCAGTCCATGAGGATGAGATATACTAAAGCAGCTGGAGGCCACCAGATACTGACTGTTACTTTTGATATTGACCCTCCTCTTTGTTCAGGGACTCATTATTCTATTTCTGTTCATTAAACGTCTGTCAGGTTAAAGGCCATTCTGATTATATAAGATTAGGACTAGGATTAGGACCACTCCTGCATGTGAAAATGCCTTCCAAACCAGTACTGTATATTCTTGAATGCCATGGTGAGTGGTTGTGGTCCTTGAGCTGTATTTCCTCTGGTACCACCCCCAGCTTGGTCAGTGTGACTGTCACACCCATATCCATTGCTGCTGGCCATGGAACTGTCTCTATACTAATAGAAATGTGCGTGTATTTCCAACCATCATTCCTATAATTGTCATCATTTTATTTCATAATTAATGCAGGTGGTGTGGTTCTAATCCATGGTGAAGTGGTCCACCGTAGCGCCGAGAACACCTCTGACTCATCACGTCATGTTTACACCTTTCATATCATGGAGTCCGAGAACACGTGCTGGAGCCCTGAGAACTGGTGAGAAAGCGTTGCATACTGACTAATGTTGGAAACTACATTTCTATGGCACTTTACATGAACATGATCTAAAATACACATATAACGATGATATAGCAACGAGTGATATTCGGATCTTATATATATATATATATATATATATATATATATATATATATATATATATATATATATATAGTAAGGTCCATAAGTATTTGGACATAAGTATCAGACAATTTTCTGATTTTTGCCTTTGTACACGACCACAATTGGTCTGAAATGAAGCAATCAAGATTTTGATCGAAAGTGTCGACTTTCAGCTTTAATTCCAGGCGTTTAGCAAAAATGGTGTATTAACCATTTTATGAATAACAGCCAGTTTTTCATAGTCCCTTCATTTTCACAGGCTTAAAAGTAATTGCACAGACTAACATAATTATAAATATAAGGATTATTTTTAATACCTGGATGTAAATCCTTTGCAGTAAAATGACTGCCTGAACTCAGAAATCCATGGAGATCTCAAAAAGCTGAGTTCCTTCCCTTGAGATGCTTTGCCATGCCTTTACTGCAGCCACCTTCAGTTGCTGCTTGTTTTTGGGTCTTTCTGCCAAAAGTATAAAAATTTATCAATTTGTATAGCGCTTTTTACAATGGAACATTGTCTCAAAGCAGCTTTACAGAAATATCATTTTTACATTTACAAGCGATTTACTAATGAGAGCACACTCACACACCAATGGTAGGAGAGCTGCCATGCAAGGTGCTAGCTTGCCATTGGGGGCAACTTAGGGTTCAGTGTCTTGCCCAAGGACACTTCGGCATGGGATCACCCGGGCCGGGATTCGAACCGCCAACCCCACGGTTAGTGGATTAGTGGACAACTCGCTCTACCGACTGAGCCACAGCCGCCCTCAAATGGCCAAAAGTACAGTATCTGGCCAAGAGTACAGTACGTGGATATCTGACCATTGAACATCCCATTCCAAACCACAGGCATTAATATGGTGTTGGTCCTTTCTTTGCCGCAACCTCCATTTCTTGGAAGGGTTTCCACTAAACTTTGAACCATGACCTCAACAGGGAATTGTGCTCATTCTACCACAAGAGCACAAGAGGTGCTCTACCACTGGTCAATAAGCCATGGCAATGATGGTCAAATTCACCATACTCACTTCATATTGTCATGCAGGAACAGGTTTGAGCCTCTTAGTTCCAGTGAAAGGAAATCTTAATGCTACAGCATTAAACACAGAGACATTCTAGATAATTGTGTGCTTCCAACTTCATAGCAACAGTTTGAGGAAGACCCACATATAGGTATAATGGTCAAGTGTCCATATACCTTTGGCCATATAGTGTAAAACATGGGCCACAATGTTTGTATTCATTTGAACCAAGCCACATGGATATGATCCAATGGGCACAGAAAAAAATTTAAGACACTTTCAGGGGAAAGTTTTTTTTATTGCATTATCTAATGAACCTACTAGGTATGAGAATCCCGTTTTATGGTGTGGGTAGTAGTAGAGTGAAGTAAGCTCTAAATGATTGACTTGTACAATATAAATCCTGTGGATGGTATTTTGCTGGTTAGTAATGTATATATTTATAACAAAACAACCAGCATATAAATAAATTTACTGAGCGGTTCATTCGAAATATATAACTGTGCACATGTGGATCCTCTCCAATAACCTGTGCAAGTGACTAACGTGCTATTTGTAATTCCTTTTAATTTTTTTTCCTGTTAAGCAGGCTTGTCCATAAATACTCCTAATCACAGAGGCCAATATGCATAATCTATTTTCTTCACATTAATATTCTCTTTCTTTTACAAACAGGCTACAGCCGACTGAAGAGCTTCCCTTCCCATCACTCTACACCTAAAACTGCCTGCTTTATTATATAATAGTTACATAATTATATTAAATATGTGCATCATTTCCTGTTTTAATAATAATCTGCTAAGACGATTCAGAGTGATACGTCTTGTTCTTACGTCTAGTTATGTGCTGCTTATTTTTCTTCTTTTGTTTTCGAGAAAATGAACTCATATATCGTATAATATACGACGCAATGATTTTGGAACATTTACTCACAAGGTACAGCATTTAGCATTTGAGTATTTTAGGAACTATTCCCATATTTGCATGCACAAACCAAAATATTTTCTTGGACATGTATTTGAATAATTTTTTATTAATACAGTCACTGTGCATGATGTTAATTAATAAATCAAATAAAACTTTATAAGGTATATGAAGTCTAAATAAAAATCTGATTATAAGTGCATTTTTTATTATTATTATTTTAGGAGAGTTTCAAAAACTACAGCCTTTTCAACCCTGTACATGATGTATTCCATGAGATAGACGCCAGAAAACTGCTTCTAATCGTTCTGCCCTCTAGTGGCTGCCCAGAAAAGCTGCTGTTGAACCCACTTCTACTTTTATTTTATTTTATTTCTTGGTGCTGATCATGTGCTCTGCTGGGAACCCAACAACTCACTTAAAGTCAATGACACAAACAGAGGTACAGAATCATTCATTGGTGATCCCAGTTCTTTTATCTCTTGTTTTATGATTTTAATTTTGTCTGTAAACTCAGTGTTGAGTCAGTAAGTCACAGTGTTTACCTGGTCAGTGTATACACTTCTGAAGCAAAGTGTTGTTTGCATGGTCCAATTTTTTTTCAAAAACAAAAGAAAATGGTCTTTTGCCTTTTCTATCATGTTTGGTTGATATTATTTAAAGTATTATTATCAGTGTCCTTCATAAATAAAGAGATCATTGGTAATTTTTATGTTTATGAAATGTCACATTAACACTTGGCTATTTACAGCCCTCGACTGAAGACTGAGTGTAATAGCAATATAGAAATGTTCATCCGTATCAAATAAAATTCATCAGTGTGTTCGGCTTGGCTAACATTAGACAAGTATATTTAATATCATTAAAAAATGAGCCATTACAGTGGCACGTCTCAAAGGGTAGGATAGATTAGACAGGAAGTGAACAGTCAGTTCTTGTAGTTGATGTGTCGGATCTCTAAAAGGATCTGAGTGACTTTGACAAGGGGTGACAAAATAGTGATGGCTAGACTACTGGGTCAGAGGGTCTCCAAAATTGCAGGTCTTGTTGGGTGTTCCCGGTATGCAGTGGTTAGTACGTACCAAAAGTGGTACAAAGAAGGTAAAGCGGTGAACTGGCGAGAGGTTCATGGGCACCCAAGGCTCATTGATGCGTGTGCGGAGCAAAGGCTAGCCCGTCGGGTCCGGTCCCACAGAAGAGTTACTGTAGTACAATTATTTAAAATAATGCGTTTTTTTTTTTGCCCTAAAAATCCACCATCCAGCTGCGGTGCACGATTACCTTGAAGCCAAGTGGAATAAATATTTTGGTAACTACGACTACGTGTAAGCTTTTTAAACTGTGCTAGGTGGTGATATAGAATTCATAATAAACTAATCAATAATGTTGGACAATCTTAGTCAGTTATACAGTAATATGCACATGAGCAGCACAAATTGGAACAAAGCAACTCTTTATTTGAAAACATACAGAATACACACAAGCTGTTCAACAAATTGAACTGAATCACCGCATACATAAAAAAAAAAAATATATATATATATATATATATATATATATATAAATTAATATTCAGGGAGGGGAAAAATGGAAAAATATCAGTTCTGTTCTGAGAATTTATTGAGAAGTCTAGGACTGAACAGAAATCACTTTAACTGTTTCAGAAGCTGTTCTGAGATCAGTGTGGGGCTTGTACACTAATCCTGTTTAACTGGTGTTTTTTCCAAGAGGAACCCATTCAACACCATAAGAACTTTTAAAATTCTACCTGACAATTATGACATTTTAAAATATTAAGCCATAAGGTTTCGAAATGCTTAATAAAAGCTCACAGTCATATAACGTTGAACGGAAAGTCAACATTCTATTCTAAATTTTGGTGAAAACCTTCTCACATACTGTGTATTCGATAAGAAATAATTCTAAGGATGTTGACACAATCAGGGGTGAAGGTATTTTCCTCTCTCTCTTTTTTTTTTCTTCTGTGATAGGATGTGCGATTATAAGAAACGAATACATTGTGTGTGGTGCGACGTGACCCGACCCAAAGCTGTTATTTTCCTATAACAGTATGTCCGGACATTTACATGCGCATCAAATTCCGCTCGAATACGATGTTTATATGCGTACAGGCATCTGAATATTCCTGTATACATGGATGTCGTAAGTATTCCCGAGTTGCCAATCCTAAATACCCAGTCTACAGCCAAGCATCCATTAGCACCCACACCCAGAATTCAAAAGAGCTGTGGTATAACGTGTTTTATGGCTCCCCCAGTTTTGTTGGCAAAAATGTCAATTGCGTCACATCACGGTGTCTTCTAGGTAATTTCTACAGTCAGTTCCTCAGCTTTCTTCTATAACTCAATTAAAGATCTTGTATTGTAGCACTACTTGTATTGTTTTCCGCTAGATATATCGCTTTTCGTTTGTAAGTCGCTTTGGATAAGAGCATCCGCTTAACGAATAAATGTCATTTAACAACCGTCACTTAAAACAGAGAAATACAGACGATGAGTCTTTAAAAGTGGTAAAAATGCAGATTAACACCAAAGAATAAAAGTGACAGCAATCTGAGTGTTTACCGGGCCCCTACAAGAGGACCTCACACACACGCACACACACACCTGATCTGATTGCTTTCATTCATATTTGTTTGTGTAAAATGTTCTTGTCATTTGTTTTGCATTATGAACCCTGACCACAGATATTTTGCAAGAATACAGAATACAACAACAAAAACAGTCATGTTCTTCATAGGCTAAATCAATGCAGACTTCTGTTGGCAGAAGACTGAATAAATAACAAAATGAAGACATTTTTGTTTTCATGCATGGTAAAGACAGTACTGTGTGTATGTGTGTGTGTGTGTGTGTGTGTGTGTGTGTGTGTGTCTGTGTGTGGTGATATTTAAAGGGTCATAAAGATCATTCACAGCAATTTCAATTTCCGGAACAGAAATTATTTGCTGATCGCACAAATGTACAAGGTTATCCGAACCCCAGGACACTCCTAATATTCCCTGAATGTATGCTCTTTTGGATAGGTAAACATTTTTGGAGAAATGAGTCAATCATAAGAGAACATTGCGTAAAGTAACTGCAAGATCCTGCAAGCATTTCTAGCATGCTTTCATAACCACGCCCGCTACATGTCTTTCAGTGCATTTAGAACATATAAATTAAAAGTCAGTAGTTAAGAACACGGTTAGCCTGTGTATCTGCTGTGTTTTTCACTCCAAAATAGCTTCGTTGGTAGGGAGATATAAATTAAGGGCTACACGCAGTCTATTCCTCATCACTCATAATTCCTCCACAATTATTTGATCAGATTTTCCACCCTGGAATGTTTCAAAATACCAAGCTGTACGTACGTTGTTGAGTATCATTGCACATCTGCACATTAGCGCACGTGTCTACAAAAGTCCGAGTCGTCTGACAAGAAGATTTTGGATTTTAGAATTGAAAAATAATCCCGTTGTGAAATAACAATATAGTGTTTAATGTAAATACAGACAGAAGGCCAGGCAGTTAGTAAAAGAATAACACACACACACACAGACGATGGGCCGTGCTCTTCTAGGGAAATAATCCACGGCGGGGTGGTACGATACACCCCAATGTGGATTTTGGAAGCGTTTTATTCCATTTACATAACAGAAATTTGACAATAATTATGTTTTTATTAAATGACTGACACAGCATGCTTTTTAACCATTTATAGCAACATTTAATGCTGCTTGTTATAATAAACATTTAAGACAAGATAATAAACTATCAATTATGTTATAGAAACTCTAAACTGTCATATTTTTATAGACCAGCCTCTATTCCCCCCACCCGTCTCTTAACGTTAATAAAACAACAAAATGCAGCTTATCATGTTACAGAGAAACTGCAAAGCATAAACTCCTCCTTTTAATTAATTTCTCAGAAATACAGAACAAAGCAAACAAAGCGTTCACAGCTTATTTTATTTTAATTTTTTTTTTAAATTCATTCCTACGGTCACGATTGAGCGTTGAATCACGGTCTCACTGCAAATCGATCCACACGTGAGTTCATCTAGAACTGGATTATTTTGGTCAATGCCAAAGTGCTAGTCCGATGTTCTCTCAAACCACACCATGGGGGTGGACTAAACACTGCATATGTGGAAAAAAGCACTCTAAATTAGTGTCAGTGTCCCACTGGAGCTAAGCAGGGTTGAGCCTGGCCAATACTTGAATTGGAGACCTGATGAGGAAAACTAAGGTTGCTACTGGACGAGGCCAGCAGGGGGTGCTCACCTTAAAGCCCCAGTATAGTTGTGTGCACACGATACTGTAAAAACAGCATGGTCTTTTTCATGAGATTTTAAATCGAGGTCCTGATTCTCTGTGGTCATTAAAAATTCCAGGACATTTAGCGTAAACATTAGGGGTGTAATATAAATGATAGACGCTTTAAAAAAAAAATTTTTTTTTAGATCTATCAGTACTGTTATTTGTGATTTGTTATAAAGCACTTCCAGTTCTCAACATTGTTATGTTGTACGTTTCAGGCAAATGAACACACATGCAAGCTCCTAATGCAGTGTTTCATTGACATTTATTGACCTTACTACAGACCACGGTACGTTTTTCCATCATCCGCGTTCAGATTTCATTCAGTTAAAATAGATGTTTTACTACTAAAATCCTTCGTGAAAAACAAACGAGAAGTAATGTGTTTGAAAAAGAAAACAAAAACATGTTCTTAGGGATAAGGGGTGCAAACTTTTGGACCCTACACTGTATTTGTGTAGAGTTTAATATCCAGAAATGTTTATGTACAACGTTATGTATAGGACTGCGTGTGTATGCGTGTTAACGCGTGCTCATAACATCAGTAGGACATATAAATATAGCGGCAACAGAAGATTATCAATCTGTGACGTGTACGCCTCCAGCATGGCTACCATAGCGATGGAGCCCACCACCCACGAGTAGCTGGCGTTTAAGTTTACACCAGAATCTGCTATCAGGAACATGGCCACAGCGATGATCTGTGCAAACACTGAGGTCGCGGTGCCCTCGAAAGTCTTTTTGGTGCCTGGCCAGCGGATCTCACCTGCTGTGCTTCCAAAAATAGACGCCACGGTGTCTCCGACCCCTACGGCTAGGACGCCAGCATAGGGTGCCAATCCCCCGGCTCCTGCCCCTCCTCCTTTTGACATGCATGGCGCTTGCGAGAGCCACACAGGTATTGAAATTCCCAAAAGCAGGTAGATATGCGTGATGATAATTGGCCCAGAGTCCCGATCATCCAGAAAGAGAGTTAGCGACCTGCGCAGCAGCGAGCCCAGAGGACGAATCCGGAAAATCCGCACCAATTCCAGGAAAAGGAACAATGCTAGACATACAACGGCTGCCAGGTGCAGTAGAGGGCGATCGAGTGCCAACCCTGGAGCGAAGGTTAACACAATAAGGAGGTGGAAGTACTTTCTTACAGTCGTGGAGGTTTGGTACTTCTTGGTGCTTTCTGAGCGCCGGGTGTTCTGACGCACTACTACGATCACTGCAGACGAAAGCAGGAACGTCCAGTATGCCAACAACCAAAGACGGGCACTGTTACGAGTGAGGAATTCTAAAATCCAGATGACAGGGTGGTGTCCAGTGAGGAGGGACAACCAAGGAACAAGCAAGCCCAAGCCAAGTACGACTGTCATGACGTGAAAAAAGGCGGATGCTGCCCATGTTCCAGATTCCATAAAGAGGAAGAGAAGGGAAAAGATAAGGCCGAGCAAGACCAGTCCTGCCACAGCTACAGGAAGGAAGAAATGAAGGGGGTCCGTGTTGGTACTGGCACTGGTGCTCAGCGAGCGCTTGATCAGCTGGTTGATCATGAAGCTGAGTCCACCCAGAATGAGCAGGGCTTCTCCGGGTGTGAAGCAGCGCGGGAGGAGATAGAGGAGGATCAGACTTAGGTAGACAAAAATCAGCAGCACCTCCAGCACCTCAATCACCTCCGAAACGAGCAGTGTCTGTTTGACTGTGTAGACGATGGCGCTGGCAGCAATTCCTGTAATTACACAGGTGTTGCTGGGCACCGGTCGCGTGACTCCCAGCGCAATGAGCGACAAAAACAGCGCCAACATCATCCCAGTCACCGTGATCACCATTGCGAATCGCTCAAAGTGGACGTTCCCCACAGCGACGCAGCGACACCGTAAAACGAGCCCGAGCAATGGAAGAAGCATGCTGGCCGGCAAGACGCCGCTATTGGCTGAAGTGCGGAACTGGAAGACTGCCGCTCCTGTTCGCAGGAGGCGATCCCATTTGTGCTGGACGTAGAAGGCCTGGACAGCCAAAGCGATGCAGCACCATGACAGCTGGTTCCACACGGCCACATGCACACACAGGACGATGGAGAACACCACCAACGATTCCACCAGGACTGGATCCGTCTGCATGATTTGCGAGTTTCGTGTAAAAGATGGGCGGTGTGACACACTGTGTTACAGGGCTTCCTCAAAGAAAAGAGATGCACCTTCCAGCTTTCAGATCAGTCAGAATCTTGGTGACAGGTTCAGGATCATCGACATGGTCCTCGTCATTGTCCCTTCTACCTCAGAAAGAAACACAATACAAAATCATAACCAACAAAAACAAGCCAATCTTTAAAACAACAACAAAAAATATGTAGGATTATCTCCCAAACATTCCTATACACAATTAAAAAAAAATAAATAAAAAAATGTTATAAATTTATATATATATATCTCATGCACACATGAACAAGCACAACAACTCCGCATATATAAAATATCCGCAACTGGTGGAACACAACCAGAGCCGAGGGCCATTTTAGCTAAAGTATTTAAATCAGCAAATAAACAGCATTTGTGTCTAATCGATCGTGGTAAACGTGCTTCCTGCAGAATGTGACTGGTTTTCTAACCCAGCAAATATGGCCATGACTGAATTCATTTATTACATTTCTTCACAGTTTTTCATCTTTTTTTTTAATGATTGTGATTTTAATCCATCCTTCAACCGCTTACTCCTTTTTAGGGTCACGGGGGAACCTGGAGCCTATCCCAGGAGGCATCGGGCACAAGGCGGGGTACACCCTGGACAGGGTGCCAGTCCATCGCAGGGCACAATCACATACACACTCACATTCATACACTACGGACACTTTAGACACGCCAATCAGCCTAACATGCATGTCTTTGGACTGGGGGAGGAAACCAGAGTACCCGGAGGAAACCCCCGACACACGGGGAGAACATGCAAACTCCGCACACACATGGCCCTGGCGGGACTCGAACCCCGGACCCTGGAGGTGTGAGGCGGATGTGCTAACCACTAAGCCACCGTGCACCCCTGTGATTTTAATATTTAAAACAATATTTAATATTTCACATTACCTTCCCTCTGGTATATGTCAATAACAATTGTGTCTTTTGATGTTTTTTTTTTTTTCATAACCATCTTTGTAATAAACATTACCTTCAACCACCAAATACATAATTCAGTCAACATAAAACATGCAAAAAAATTTCAATTAAATTAAATCTTATTTACAAACCCTGGCAAAAATTATGCAAATCACCACACCTTTTTTTTTTTAAAACTTCTTAGCAAATAAACAAAGTAAAAAAATATGAGACAAAACTATTTGTATTTAAAAGCTGAATATTCTGGCTTTGTGAAACATACCTTAAACAAGTTCAATGAAATGATGTTAATTAATGGCTGTCCCCCCATATCAAGTAGAGGAAACAATTTCTAAAATAAATACCAGCACAATTTGATTATTTGCTACGAACTAAAAAGGCCTGTAAGCATCCTTCAAGTGTGGCGAGTCCATCATTTTTGGTATATATATATATACACACACACACACACACACTCACATACAGTACATATATACACACACACACACACACACACATATGTATATACATACAGTGCCTTGCGAAAGTATTCGGCCCCCTTGAACTGTTCGACCTTTTGCCACATTTCAGGCCTCAAACATAAAGATATAAAACTGTAATTTTTTGTGAAGAATCAACAACAGGTGGGACACAATCATGAAGTGGAACGAAATTTATTGGATATTTCAAACTTTTTCAACAAATAAAAAACTGAAAAATTGGGCGAGAAAAATTATTCAGCCCCCTTAAGTTAATACTTTGTAGCGCCACCTT
>JAFFST010052758.1:36833-49625 GCA_022414735.1 Noturus placidus
CGAACAGTTCAAGGAGGGCGAATACTTTCGCAAGGCACTGTGTATGTATGTATATGTGTGTGTATATATGTGTATATGTGTGTTTTTATATATATATATATATATATATATATATACAGTGGTCTGCAAAAGTTTGGGCAACCTTGTTTATTTCAATGATTTTCCTTCATAAATCGTTGGTTCTTAGGATTAAAAAAAAATCAGTTAAATATATCATATAGGAGACAAACACAGTGATATTTGAGAAGTGAAACGAACTTTATACCATTTACAGGAAGTGTGCAATAATTCTTCTCTTCAGAGAAGATTCACAGAGGAGGGAAACTTACAATTGCCCCCCCTTAAATACTCTCTCATAATTGGGTTCACCTGGGTATGTAGGTCAAGGGTCACTGAGCTTCCCAAACCAATTTTGAGTTCCAATGATTGGTTCTAAAGATTTTGAAATCAGTAAAATGACAACAGTGCCCAAATTTATGCACATGCCTAATTTTGTTCAAACAATTATTGCACACTTCCTGTAAATGGTATAAAGTTCGTTTCACTTCTCAAATATCACTGTGTTTGTCTCCTATATGATATATTTAACTGATTTTTTTTAAGCCTAAGAACCAACGATTTATGAAGGAAAATCATTGAAATAAACAAGGTTGCCCAAACTTTTGCAGACCACTGTAAATATATCTTCTTTATAAATCTCCTTTTTCTTATCCTCCAGTGTACTGCCAGTACTGCACGTATGTGCATCTATGGTCTCCTCTCATTTGTGGTCACTTCATTTGAAGAGGACACGCTGGGCAGTCAGCAGGTAATGACTCTTGGTTATCCTTGTTTTTTTTTTTTGTTCTTTTTTTCTCTTAGGAAAGTTGTGTAAAAAAAATTGAAAGCCATTTCGAATTTTTAAAAAAAAAAAGTTTTAGTAACGCTGATTTACAGCAGTATACCAAACGAATAGGATGTCCAAATTCTCAGTATCCATTAAAAGTAGGTGAAATTCCCTGAAGACTTATTGCTTGACAGTACGTACTGTCACAGTGTGCAATTTCGAATGCCGCCCATGTTCTAAGTCTACAGGACGTGTTTATTTATGAAAACTCCTGTGCCAGTAATGTGGGATTTGTGGTTTAGTCAAAACAAGGAGCAAAGCAGACTTTTTATGCTACATGAAATCGGGTGGTTGCTCTTTGCGTATTTGATTTTCATGATCATAAACGGATATTATTAATCCACACTTCCTAAGTGTGGCATGTGGGAAATTTTCCAGTCACGCAGCTCAGCTATTGCAGCACGTCCGCTACCATAGATACACACTTACATTTTATCTATCTTTCATAATGTGGTTAATTATACTTGCTTTACAGTGCTGAGAGTGACCGTGCTGAACAGCCTTCATTTTCTTGATAAATCCTTTTTGTCCCCACTTCTTTTCCCTTTATGTATTTTATTTAAAAAAAATTCACTTATTTTCTAGCACCTGATCAACGTCGCATGTGAGGTTCTCGCTGCCCCGAGTCTAGCCGAGCTCTTCTGGGAGTCGGTGAGTATCACAAACGCACAGTAAATGAACATGAAGCTAAAACGTCACTCTGGCATCTGTCTGATCTTTTGTCCATTCATCCTTGTGTGTGATCTGTAGAAACCCAATGTGGGCTTGGAGATGATCTTGGACTCAGCAGTGGGTGTTTTCCCTTATAAGATTGGACCGTTATTGCAGATACTCACAGCACTGCTGTCTGATAAATCAACTGCCAAGAGGGTAAATTTTATTTATATATATAGATATATATATATATATATACACACACACACAACCATGGTGTGGTCATATTACATGCTGAACTATGATTAATACATAAGACACAAGTTTTCAGATATTAATCGTTATTATTACTAGATATGACTTACACATGACTAATGTAACACTCTCTTACTCAGGTGTACATGATTCTGGATAAAATGTCCTTCTACACGGAGGTGTGCAAGCACAAACCCAGTGAGGTGCTGTCCAGTGAGGATGAGACACTGTGGCGGAGACAGGCACCGAAACTTCTCTATCCTCTTGGTCAGTGAGTGTGCCCATGCGTGTTTGTTTAAACCAGTTTCAGATTCTGTCAGTGCTTCAAAGCCTTTCAGTTTTAAAGATGTTATATGTAATTTTGTGACTTCTATAGACTACTACCACTACAACAACTAATATTATTAATAATAATAATAGTAATGCTACTGAGAACAGTAGCAACATCAACACAAAGAATAACAATAGAAGCAAGATCAAAAATGGGATTGGAGGTTTGAATCCCGCCTCCCACGTTTGCATGTCCTCTCTGTGCTTCAGGGGTTTTCTCTGGGTATTTTGATTTCCTTCTCCAGTCCAAAGACATGCGTTGTAGGCTGATTGCCATTTCCAAATTGTCCGTAGTGTGTGAGATTTGTGCCTTGCGATGGGTCGGCACCCCATCCAGGGTGTCCCCTACCTTTTTTCCCCAAGTTCCCTTGGATAGGCGCCAGGCTTCCTTGTGACCCTGTGTAAGATCAGCATTATGGAAAATGGATGGATCAACAATAGCAGTATCAACAACAACAACATCAACCACAGTAATTGTGTTCGCACCATCAACAGGAACAACAGTATTAAACTACTGTATAACAATATAAACAAAAACAACTAATGGTAATGTTTCAATGAAACCTTTGGTTAGGAAAAGGAAAACCATACAGTGGATCCTGCTTGTTTCTTTATTTGAGGCTTTTGTTTGCATTTTTCAATCCCATAAATTAGCCTCACCACTAGCCAGAACTATGCTCACCTCTCATCCCTTTTGTTAAAATACAACCTACATGGCACATACCATTTCCACACAGTTAACAGTGAAAATCCCCTTTCTTTCTTTCTTTCTTTCTTTCTTTCTTTCTTTCTTTCTTTCTTTCTTTCTTTCTTTCTTTCTTTCTTTCTTATTTGTTTATAATTAAAAAAAATTTTTAGCCTTGCTTTGTTTTATGTGGAATAAGTGTATGTGCACATTTAAATTCACATGCATCTCTCATGCGTCTGCATCTCTGTGATTATCTGACTTTGGCTCTCATAGGCGCGGGTCAGACCAACTTGCGGATGCCGCAGTGGTGTTACGGTCAAGTTTCGGCGAGCGAGCACGGCTACATGGTGCGCTGGGATTATTCTTATTCTTCATGGACCCTCTTCACCTGTGAGATTGAGATGCTGCTGCATGTTGTCTCCACTGCTGGTAAATGTTCATACACACACAATGTTGATTACTGTTTATTGTGTAACACAACTCTATTACAATGCACATTTCAACAATAAAACGACCCCAGGTATCATATGATGCAAGCAAGAGGCTCTGATGCATACAATTTTATGGCATAAAGTATAGATAGATAGATAAAGATGCTCAGATGCTTTTCTATTAGGTATATAGTGAATTTGTGGGAGGTTTTCTATATTTATGTTTAATGAGACCGCTTTCATTACAAATTTAAAACTTTAAATTTAATAAATAAATACATATTTTGGGTGACAATTCGTTCATTGTAAGATGTCGAATCCCCTTTTTATTTATATATATATATATATATATATATATATATATATATAGACCCTTAATAAATACAAAGCAGATACGATTTTGGGGTTTTTTTGTTTGTTTGTTTAATTGTTAGTTTTTTTTATGCATTTTCTCTAATATGTGTTTATAGACGTGTTGGCACACTGCGAGCGAGTGAAGCCAATTTTGGACCTGGTGCATAAGATCATCAGCACTGACTGGACAGTGTCTGACTGTTTGCTGCCCCTCACGTCACGCATCTACATGCTGCTGCAGAGGTGAAGGCACTCAGATTCTTTTTCTCCAAAGGGGGGGGGGGGGGTTCGAAATGTATTTCTGTTTATTTACAGTGCGTTGTGAATCGAAAGATAATTGAATTATTATCGATTGATCTTCAGGCTGACTTCCGTAATAAACCCACCGGTGGACGTCATTGCATCGTGTGTCAACTGCCTCATCGTGCTCGCCACACGGCAACCTGCGAAGGTGGGAGGGGCTTAAAAGCCATTCTGAAATGGCAATATTAATGTTATATAATGTAATATAACAGTGAGTTCTTTTCTAACGCTTCTGTAATTGTGTAGGTTTGGTCCAGTCTGCAGCACACTGGCTTCCTACCTTTCCCTTCCACCACATTAACCAACATCGCACAGGCCATCAGGTGAACACCAGTGCCATACACTTATTAAACTGAAAGCACACACACACAACCAGCAGTATATTAAATAAATATGTCAGGATTATGGAGATATTTACACCATATAATTTGATGTATAATGTAGTTTTATTGCTAGATTGACAAGTCCTTTCTCTCTTTCCTTGGTCTGACAGTGCTGAAGGCATGAAGGCAGGTAACTACGGTAACCTGCTGGTGCTGATCGAGCAGCAACAAGGAGAGTATGCAGTGACCCTTGCCTTTTTGAGACTGGTGACCACGCTCGTGAAGGTAATGTTTACATTGCGTACCCAGAACCGTTAAGTGGCTGTGATTTTATTCTTTTTTTTTTTTTTGCTGCATATCCGAGCATATCTTTATTTGGATTACACTCAGACCTGTGAACTTTTTTGTGTTGGTAGAGGTGTTTGTATAGCCTGTGTTTCATAACAATAACCAGTAATGCTTTAAATTAAGCTTCCAGAAATTTAAATATGAACAAAATACACCTGCATTTATTAATGCTCATTTGATCTGTGTCCAAGTGTAAATGTGATTCAGCTTCAGTTCTGGATTTTAATAGATATGAGTTGAACGTGAGGGTGATTAACAATTACACAAAATATTTTTTGTGTGTATGTAGGGTCAGGTGGGCAGTACTCAGAGCAGAGGGCTCATTCCCTGTGTGCTTCTGGTCCTGAAGGAGATGCTGCCTACCTACCACAAGTGGCGCTATAACACACATGGTGTCCGGGAGAAGATTGGTGAGAGAGAGACGCGCGCACACACACACCTTGTTCTGATTTCACAGAGTAGACAGCTTATACAGTGGTGCTTGAAAGTTTGTGAACCCTTTAGAATTTTCCATTTAATCTACATAAATATGACCTAAAACATCAAGTGTAATATATATTTTTTATCTCATTTGTTTCATTGGATTCTCTTTGTCTGCTTTTTTGGACTTTGTGAAAATACATAATGATTATGTATCAGGTCATATTTATGCAAATGTATAGAAAATTCTAAACCGTTCACAAACGTTTTCACTGTATAATCTCTGGCTTCAGTCCATCTTCCAACATATTTTTTCGGTTGCATTAAAATTTTGTAGAAGGTTGAATTAGGTGAACACACACACGTGGACATCATTAGAGGTCCTTTTTATAAACAACCAGAAACGCTATTGTTTGCTATTAGACTAAAAAAGATTAGTCCTGTTAGGCGTAGAGTTTGGGGGGGCTCAACAAAGAGTGAGAATGTAATTGAGGAGGAATGGGTAATGTAATCAGTCGACAGTATTACCAAGAAAGTACCAACTAAAATAAATAAATAACTTATCAAACAGTAGACTGTTGGGGTCGATGGGTGGATTAAAAGGAGGTGATGGAACGCATCATGTTACTTTTTATCATGATATATTTCTTGACTCCTGCCTAATTTTCAAATTCTGTCTTCATCAGGTTGTTTGATTCTGGAGCTGGTCCATGCAATCCTTAATCTAAGTCCTGAGGGGGAGTCACAGGGCAGGTATGGCAACCCATGACCGTGATGATCATTGATAGTTTTTCAGGCCATCTTTGAGATTAAGTTTCCTTAAGTGTGTAAAAGTTTGTATACTCTGCAGAGTGCACTCTGTCCAGTAAGGAATATTTTTAAAAAAAATATTTTATAATAGGTTAAGCTGCTATTCCATTACTTAATACCTGTTCCATTGATGTGTGGCCTTGTTCAACCTGTTTGGCATTTGTTCGTGTGTGTGTGTGTGTGTGTGTGTGTGTGTGTGTGTGTGTGTGTATGTGTAGATTATTGAGTCTAAAAGTATTATTTTCTTCTCATGAGACCCAATGTGTGCATTTGGTGACCTCTGACCCCTGCAGCACTCCCAGCCTGCAGTCTCTATGTATCTACAGTCTGGCAAACACTGAAGCAGGCCAGGCCGTGGTGAACATCATGGGCGTGGGAGTGGACACCATCAACACAGTGCTAGCAGCTCAGCCCAGCAGGTGTGTGTATGTGAGTGTGGGGGGTTTAGGGGGGGATCTAAGATTAGGGATCTTTCTCCACTATTTCTAGAATTTACTTTTTCTTCCTTGGATCACTTCTCATACTAATACACCTAATGTAGTATTGTATGTAGTTTTTATGCCATTGTGGGGGGGGTTTGTCTGTCCAACCTTCCGTCCGTCTGTTCGTCCGTGCTTTCACATGAACGAGTGGTTGAACATTTCTAGGATTTATATGGAATTAACATTGTACTCAACAGATGAACTGCTTAGATTTTGCACGTGATCCAACCAGGATCAATGTCACAGCAAGGTCAAATGTCTGAAATAGTTTTTCTTTAATAGCTTCCTTCCTGATTTGATGTATAATTTTAAAGGTATATCTTCTCCAGGATTTTCCAGTAGGGCTAGACTTGTTGGTGGAGACATCCACTGTATTTAACCACAGAATAAAATTTTTAGCGCTTTCTCTCTCTCTCTCTCTCTCTCTCTCAGCAGTGGGAGTTGTGAAGGTCCTGGTCAGGTGTTGATTCAGACTGTGAAGTTGGCTTTCTCGGTAACCAACAATGTCATCCGACTCAAACCACATTCAGACACCGTTTCTCCTCTGGAGCAGGCACTCACACAGCATGGTGAACACACCCACTTCATATTGTAAAACAATAACCACCACCACACCGATATACGACGCACACCGATATGAAACTTCACTTGATGGAATAATTTGACCAAAGATGCAAACTGTTACCTACCAACTGTTACCTACCTACCTATTACTTACCAAGCCATTTTGTCTGAGGAGATGATGTGTATTATGACTGCAGATCGCATAATGCGTATCTGGTAGCTGTAGACCTGTTTACTACATTATCCTCAGTTTCAGTGCTCAAAACGCAAACCTCAGACACCAAACAAATCTTTCTTGGCTAATTGATTGTATCTTTGCATATGTAAACCTTTCTTGGTAAATATACAATTTTCTGTTCCAGGTGGCCATAGCAACAACCTGATAGCAGTTCTGGCCAAGTACATTTACCACAAACACGATCCTGCTCTGCCGAGACTCGCTGTTCAGCTGCTGAAGAGACTCGCCTCGGTAAAATGACAGAATACTTTTGCAAACACACTTTTAATTAAGTAGGGTAATACTTGGTTATACAATGTGGTGCAATACAAGTCTCAATAGTTAATGTTTTAAAAATATTTTATACTTGCATTTATATTTGTTCTAATTCTTCTGTATGTCTTATTTGTATCTTACTGTGATACTGTGGTCTATATATAATTTATTTTTTTATTATATAAAATTTCCATTCAGAAGTACTTTAGTACCTTTTTTTTAAAAATTGTTTCAGTAAGTAGTGTCACATACAGCAATCTGCTTTTACATGACTACAAAATCTCATTTTGTGTGTGTGTAGGTGGCACCCATGTCAGTGTACGCTTGTTTAGGCAGTGATGCAGCAGCCATAAGGGATGCGTTCCTACGACACATGCAGAGCAAAACGGTGGACCTGCGTGTCAAAGTCACCATCTTGGAGTTTCTCACCGTTGCCGTGGAGACGCAGCCGGGTCTCATTGAGCTCTTCCTCAACCTCGAAACCAAGGAGGGCAGCGAGGGGACAAAGGTCAGAAGTCAGCTAAGTATTAGTGCTCGACATCAGATGTTTTTGTTGCCACAAATTAGTATTTTGTGGTGGATAAGCCTTGAACAGTTCCAGATTAGGTACTGGGTCCATGTCTGTGGAAAAGCAGTATGCATGTAGTGGGTATCTGAATAATTGTCCGTCTGTTAGGAGTTCTCTCTGGGAGAGTGGAGCTGTCTGTCTGTGGTTTTGGAGCTGTTGGACTCGGATGTGCAGAGCCAGTCATGGTGTCCCCCACTGCTGCAGCGGGCAGCGCTTGCCTTCCTACACGCACTGTGGCAGGACCGCAGAGAGAGCGCGCTGTCTGTACTACGCAGCAGGTACACACCGCACATTTTTCTACTGTTCTAGTCTACTTTCCTCTGAGGATGGGAAAAGAGACTGCTTCGCCATTACAGTACATAGGCAGGTTTCGTAGCAGTCTTAGTTTGCACTGGTATGGGGTTTTGACTAATTTATCTTAAACTTTTAATGCAGATTATTCTTATTATTTTTTTTGTCCTTTGTGTTCAGGAGGAGGTTCTGGGACAATCTGACAGCACCGCTTTTTGGCATGCTTCCCCCACCATCTGAGACCACAGAGGTGAAATTTCAAGTGTATATTAAAAATATTTGACGGGTAACATAATCGCCTTTAATAGTATCATACATGCATACGCCATGGACACTCGACTGAAATGCTTTCTGTGATCTTAAAAAGCTTTTGATGCGCAGATGTATGATTAAATGTGTGAAACCGCTGTCGTAGACAAAAATATAATCGTGCTGATGTATTCATTTCATTGATTAGAAAATGAACATTTTATTTAAAATGTTGCTGCTTATTAAAGTGAATTTATTTTTTTTTTTCCTTTTAGCCGTGTATTTTGGAGTCTTGTGCCTTTGTAATGAAGATCATCGGCCTGGAGATCTACTATGTTGTTGGGTAAGATGACGTTCTCACACACGCATGCGGTTTTACACATCCACACCTGATCTGTGTGTGTGTGTGTGTGAATTGTTTAATAATTAATTAAGAAACGAAGTATGTTGTCATTCATTTATATCCTTGTTCATTTATAGCAAAGCTACAAATAGGGTATCGTCATTTTTATGAGGTACTCAACATTCGTTGTGTTGCAGCGGTCAGCTGGAGGACTCTCTGAAAGCTGCACTGCAGCGCCTCAGCTCCCAGCGTCGCTATGAATTTTGGTCTCAGTACGTCAGGGAGCTGGTGTGCGTCACGTGTGATGATGAGGAGGGAGGCGTGAGGTCACTGCCTGAGACTCAGATGCTCATCTCAGCGTGGCGGACCCTACTCATCCTCTCCACTAGCCATGTGAGTGCACTACACTCGAGGTGTACTCGTACGAGAGCGCAGTCTACTTAAAAGTAGAGCGCAGTCTACTTAAAAGTAGAGCGCACTCTACTTCTCTACTTGGAATAAACTACAATGCTCCAACATGATATATTTTGTTGTACATTATGCTACGGACTGATCCTAGTGTATGACATGCAATTTCCACAAGCAGTGTTGTTCCTGTATCTAATGTGTGTTTGTGTGTGTGTGCGTGCGTGTGTGTGTGTACAGTCTGATGTAATGCACCTTAAGGAAGACTCGGTCAGATTGAAGCTCTTCATGGATGTCCTGGAGGGGACCAAAGCAGCAGTGAGTCCTTGTGCCCCCCCCCCCTCATTTTGGAAAAGTGACCTCTGAATTAACAACAAGCTACTTCCGCTCTTCTACTACTCCAGAGTCGTGTGTGTTTGAGTGTGTCTGTGTCTTTCTCTGTTACAGTTACTGATGCCCCAGTCTGTAGCATGTATGCGTTTGGGCTCCATGACGGCCACCTTACTGCTCATCATCCTCAAACAATGGAAAAGGTCTGTGTGTTTGCAGTTGTATTTTATAGATCAGCTGAAGATGTTATTACTATGCTAAAATATACAGAAGTTTTCAGCTCTCTCTTGTCCCTCTCTCTCTCTCTTCCTTTTTCTCCCTCACCCTCTCTCTCTTACTCTCCTTCTCTTTCCATCTCTCTCTCTCTCTCTTTCCCCTTCTCTCTCTATCTCGCTCTCTCTCAGTGTGTTGGTGTCAGCTCCAGCTCTCCTTCCTCCTCTGTCTCTGATGTTAGAGAGCGTACTTCAGGCTGATCAGCAGCTGATGGAGAGAACCAAAGCCAAGCTCTTGTCAGCTCTCATATCAGCTCTGCACATTCAGGGCCTTAATGGTGAGGTTGGGTCCAAGAGAGTGGGGGAGGAAAAAGGGCAGTCAGAAATAAAGTTAATCCCCAAGTGTAACTACAGTGTCCCAAAGGCCTCCATACACGGGAGATATTAAACTTTTTTTTCTTTCTTTTTTTTTTTTTAACAAATTGTCTTGTCAAAATTGTTCATAGTTTGTATTAGATAATTTTTCACATAGTCTTTTAAGAATACCTTTGACAAAAGAAGAACGTGTTGAAATCATTCTCTTGCTGGATCGGGAAGCTGTCCTAAGGTTGCGATGGACTTTATCAGGAAACATGGCGAGCACATCACACACGACACTGTCGGCAAACATACTGACAAATTGAAAACGACGAAGTTTTGCGGACTGATCGAGAAGCGGACGTATACGAACATCCACCGACATGGTGCTGATAAACATAGTCCCCTATGTACTGAGACTTTTGGGACACCCTATAGAATAGACATAATTGCAAACATGAAGTAACTGTTGGTATAGATTAACAGCTCTCTGTGTGTGTATATAGCTTATTGATTACTGTTTATTTGCATAGGAGGAGAGATTACCCAGCTGCCTCAGCTGTTACTGTGTGTATGTGAGACCGTCCAGGATGAGGCTATGGCTTTGATTGACAGCACACGTCACATGATCCAAAAAGGGGACACCCATGAGGACAGCATGGAGACTGACGCACCACGCAGCGTCCAGAAAGACCAGCGAGACTCTGTGAGTGTGTCTACTTGTTTGGGAGTGTCTGTGAGTGTGTGTGCACTGCCTCTGTGTCTGGATGGTCCACTATCTGCAAGTTGTTTTTGTCCAGAGAACTGCTGTTCATTTGTATTTCAAATCTCTAAAAAGAATAAATAAAAAACCCCAACTCCTTTTCCCCTGTCTTTCTTTCTCTGTCTTTTGCTGTATAAAGGTGTGTGTTTTAGCTCTGCACCTGTCTAAAGAGCTGTGTAGGGCTGATGAGGATGGTGAGCAGTGGCTGCAGGTGATGAGGAAGCTTCCCGTCTTGCCCTCGGTCCTCAGTGCGCTTGAGCTCAGCCTGCGCTCCAAACACAACCTCTACTTCACTGAGGCAGCTCTCCACTTGCTGCTCACTCTAGCTAGAACGTCACAGGTACCCCAATACACACACCACAACTTGTTTCATTACGTTCTTCTCACCTGTTGTTATAATGATCATGCCAAGAAGAAGCATGGCAGTTTGTCAGCTATAGTTTATAAATGATTTTGTGGTCGTACTCCGGTTCTGTAGGGGGCAGCAGCGGTAGCAGGTGCTGGAGTGATTCAGAGCATCTGTCTTCCTCTTCTCAGTGTGTATGAAGGCCCGGCTAATGGAGCCACACAGGTACCCATTGCACTTCCAGTCCTGTTTTCACAGGAGTATTAAAAACCTAACATTTCTAAAATATAGCATTTTAGATTTCCTAAAACATTTTATTTTATTTATTTAGGTTACGCAATACTTTGCTAGCACATTCTATAAGGATAGAGACTTTGTAGAATCATACCAAGGCACATTGGTGTTCTGGCAGATTGTAGCCCAACTCCTTACCCAAAATCACACTAGTTTTTTCCTTTTAATTTGTCTAAAATAAATAAATTGTTGAAAACATCAAGTTTGAAACTTTCCGATGTGCTTGCGCTCTCTCTCTCTCTCTCTCTCTGTGTTCCCTTTGTTTTTCAAACCCTTTCTCTTCCCTTGTTTTTCAAACCCTTCTCTCTCTCTCTCTCTCTCTCTCTCTCTCTCTCTCTCTGTGTTCCCTTGTTTTTCAAACCCTTTCTCTCTTCCCTTGTTTTTAAACCCTTCTCTCGCTCTCTCTCTCTCTCTCTCTGTGTTCCCTTGTGTTCCCTTTGTTTTTCAACCCCCCCTCTCTGTTCCCTTGTTTTTCAAACCCTTTCTCTGTCTTCCCTTGTTTTTCAAACCCTTTTCTCGCTCTCTCTCTCTCTCAGGCGTTCTCACGTAAGCCCGTAGATGCCCCCTCCTGGCTCGGTGTGTATCGGCTTTGTCTGTCTCTGATGGAGAGTCTGCTCAAGACGTTGCGGTACAACTTCATCAACGAGGCACTCGATTTTGTTGGAGTTCACCAAGAGCGTATCCTCCAGGTGTGTCAGTATTAATGTGTGTGTGTGTGTGTGTGTGTGTGTGTATTTATACAGTCAGGTCCATAAATATTAGGACATCGACACAATTCTAATCTTTTTGGCTCTATACACCAAATGAAATGAACAAGATGTTCTTTAACTGCAGACTTTCAGCTTTAATTTGAGGTTATGTACATCCAAATCAGGTGAACGGTGTAGGAATTACAACAGTTTGTATATGTGCCTCCCACTTTTTAAGGGACCAAAGGTAATGGGACAGATTAACAAAAACATAAATCAAACTTTCACTTTTTAATACTTGGTTGCAAATCCTTTGCATTCAATTACAGCCTGAAGTCTGGAATGCATAAACATCACCAGACGCTGGGTTTCATCCCTGGTGATGCTCTGCCAGGCCTCTACTACAACTGTCTTCAGTTCCTGCTTGTTCTTGGGGCATTTTCCCTTCAGTTTTGTCTTCAGCAAGTGAAATGCATGCGCAATCGGATTCAGGTCAGGTGATTGACTTGGCCATTGCATAACATTCCACTTCTTTCCCTTAAAAAACTCTTTGGTTGCTTTCGCAGTATGCTTCGGGTCATTGTCCATCTGCACTGTGAAGCGC
>JAFFST010052758.1:90652-107764 GCA_022414735.1 Noturus placidus
CTGCTGTTCACAAACGCTCTCCATCCAACCTCACTTAGCTCGAGCGGTTTTGCAAGGAGGAATGGGCAAAAATTTCAGTCTCTCGATGTGCAAATCTGATAGAGACATACCCCAAGCGACTTACAGCTGTAATCGCAGCAAAAGGTGGCGCTACAAAGTATTAACTTAACGGGGCTGAATAATTTTGCACGCCCAATTTTTCACTTTTTTATTTGTTGAAAAAGTTTGAAATATCCAATAAATTTCGTTCCACTTCATGATTGTGTCCCACCTGTTGTTGATTCTTCACAAACAATTACAGTTTTATATCTTTATGTTTGAGGCCTGAAATGTGGCAAAAGGTTAAACAGTTCAAGGGGGCCGAATACTTTCGCAAGGCACTGTATCTACAGTGTTTAAGAATGAGGCTGCGGAAGGCAGGTATTTTAGCTGACTTTACATTTATTCATTTAGCTGTAATGTAAGCGACTTACAAATGAGAGCACACTCACACACCAATGGTAGCAGATCTTCAATGCAAGGATCTAGCTTGCCATCTTAGAGTTCAGTGTCTTGCTCAAGGACACTTCGGCATGGGATCACCCGGGCCGGGATTCGAACCACCAACCCTACGATTAGTGGACAACCTGCTCTACCAACTGAGCCACAGCCATCCTTTGGAGCTCTATTTCCGGTTAAAATGACACCCCAGGAGCTCATTGTTTCATCCGATCAAATCTTTTGGGAGAATTTATTTATTTATTTGTTTGTTTGTAAGATATGATGAACCTGCATCCTTTTTTTTCACTTATTTAGTTTTAAAAACACAAATATTGTTTTGCATTGTTTGCATGGAGTAATATCTCTTCATGCTGATTTTGTTCAAAAATATTCAGAGAATGAAAAAGTGAATCGTGAAGCCAGTATTGTGGATCGAATCGAATGGGGACCAGAGAGTTACACCCCTCGTATTCACCCTTTGGTTGCGTCTCTGACTACCAGGTCATTGACTTTAAGTGCATTTCAGTTTCAGGTTGTTACACTACAAAATGTGGGTAAGTTCAATGGCTGTGTGTACTTGGACACTGTTGATGTTTGTATGAATCTTTAAATCTCTCTCTTTCTGAAGAGATAGACACGCCAATCTCCACACGCACCCGGAGCAGCGAGCACAGGTGGAGGAAGCGTGTTCGGGTCGATGACGAGGCACAGGGGGTGGAGAGCCACCCTGAGAAAATCACCAGGTCTTAACACTCATCTTTACAAAAACAGGAGGCAGCTCCATCCTCTCCTCTTTCTGTCCATCTTTTCTTTCAGGGTCTTTTGAAGGTCAGGAATTTTGCTGAAAAGGTATTTTCTTTCTAATACTGGCCAAGCTAAAATCAAACAGAAATGAGACATGAGATTAATCATTTTATTTTTCAATAAAATGCAGCGAATGTGCACATTAATTCACAAATTATATTGTGATATATTTATACATGTGCTTCAAAAGCTCTAAAGTATCAGCCTCGAAGAGAATTGAAGAATATTTTGCCACCACATCCAGTCAGAAGGATGATTAGAGAGGCCCCCCCAAATGGATCACAGCTATAGATCTGCAGGAAATGAGGTCACCAGGTTACCATATCTACAATTAGACACCACCTCCAAGCCAAAGAACTACTTGGAAGGCCTGTCAGGAGAAAGCCTTTTCTTTCATCTGACCCAGGGGTGCAAAAGTAACGGAAATACAATGCAGTAAAGTTATGGAAATGTCAAAAATTAGCGACACACAGATGCAGTTGCTTATATATCCAATAGAGTTCCTCTTGTCGGCATCCTTAAGCTATACGTGCTTACTGTTGCTAATGATTACTTGGAAGGTGGTATAAATAAGTCCAATTTAACTGTTCTGATTGTTCTTGGCCTGCCTAAGGTGATATTTTAGCCAATGTGGCCCCTACCCCAAATGAGTTCCCCACCCCTGATCAAACCACTAATATAAGTGCGTGTAGTTTGCAAGACACTACAACAACCACGAATGAACAAAATGAACTGTTTGGTATTGTGGAGGATCTGTAATGCAGATTGGCTGGTTTTTGTAGAATAAATTGACTTCTATTGAAGGTTAAATTGATCACATTTTCACTGCAAGAGTAAGCTAATTAAGCACAAAGACACATTTTCATAAACTTTTTTTAAAAAAAAAACACACACACCTGTCTTTACCAAGGGGTGCCAATAATTCTGGAGCTGACTCTGCTGTGATGCACCGCCAGTTTATCATTTTTCTATTGTGTGTGTTATTAGAGAAATTGAACATAGACGTTCTCCTCTAGGAGTGTTATAGACAGATGAGTGGAAAGTTATCCTAGAGTGAGAGCAAACGTGGATTAGTTTATTAGTTTGTTTCGATTGTGCAAGGGAGTGATGAAGATCAGTGTTGTGAGATCTGTGGATATGAATGTGTGATTACAGGATGGAGATGGCTGAAGAAGAGAAGAAGGAATTCGTTCCTGCTGATGGTGGGGAAGTTGAATCAGCGCCTGAGGCTCCTACAGAGACACTGGTACCAGTGAGACACGCACACACGTTCATTTGTTCTCTATTAAACAAAAGGTCAGTTTGAAGAAGACTGAAAACGTGTCACTTGGTCTTTATCTGATCTTCAGCTGTCCAGTTTTGGTGAGCCTTTGCCCAGTGAAGCATCATATTCTTGTTCTTGGATGACGTGTAGCCCGTCGGTCTCAGCGTTTCATGTGTCGTGCATTCTGAGATGCTTTTCTGCTCATCATGGTTGTGATTTGGTTGGGAGTGGTTATTTGACTTACCATAACATTCCTGTCAGTTCAAACCTGTCTGGCCATTCTCCTCTGACCAGCTTCATCAACAAGGTGTTTCCACCTACAGAACTCCTGCTCACTGGGTGATTTAAAATGTATTTTTTGGTTTGTTTGTTTTTCGCGTCATTCTGTGTGAAATCTTGAGACAGTAGTGTGAAAGTCCCCGGAGATCTGACTCACTGATGGTGCCAGACAGGCTAGTTTGAGTGTTTCAATCATGCCATAGTTTTAAGTCCCCCCCCCCCCCCCCCCCTCTTCTTTCTGATGTTTGATGTGGACATTGACCTGTATCTGCATGATTGTAGAGCATCATAGCGCAGTGGTGGCTTGGCGGTTAAGGCTCTGGGTTACTGATCGGAAGTTTGGGGGTTCAAGCCCCAGCTCTGCTAAGCTGCCACTGTTGGGACCTTTAGCAAGGCCCAGAACCCTCTCTGCTCCAGGGTCTCTGTATCATGGCTGACCCTGCGCTCTGACCCCAGCTTGTAAGAATGTAAAAAATTTTCTAAGTTATATTTATTCATTTGGCTGGCAGTTTTATAAAGCTGATTTAGGGAAAATGCATGAGGTTACTTTATATTCTTAGCACATCTTGTCCATTTGACATTTATCGAGGAACTTATTTATGTTGGACTTTTCAGTCGTCTTACTTGCTTTTGGAGATCAAGCAATTGTTGCAATATAAGCAGAATCCGTACATTAATGACTGACACATACCGTGCACTCTCTGTCTCCCTGTACTGAAGACTGTGGAAGCACAAAGCAAGCAGGCTGAAGAGAATGAAGAGGTGAAGGAGGGAGCAGAAGCGGTGGATGAATTCGCCATCCAGAATGGCACTGGCAGCGAGGAAGAAGAGGAGATGGAGGTTGAGGAAGAGGGCGAGGAACACACAGCTCCTGCACAAAAGGTCGTATTTACACAATTATGATCCTAATATATAGTATTCATTGCTGTTATTTTTTTTTAATTCCGTAGGCTATTGAATCAGGACAGTCTTCTGTGCATACTGAAATGTTGAAGTTTACAACATTATATTAGTTTCTGCTAACTGTTGGAATAAACTCTGTACTTTACACGACTCTAATACTCTGTCCTGCCGGAACACATTCAGACTGTGGACACTCCAGAGGAGCCAGCTCCAGAGCAACAGGAAGCAGCTCCTGTGGTTGAGGATAACCAAGAAATGGAAGTAGATACTAGAGCTCATGTGCAACAAAAAGAGGATGATGCTCTTGTAGCTGAGGAGGAAAGGGTTGCCGAAAATGAACAGAAAGAAGTAGCTACACCAGTAACTCCTGCAGCTGAGGAGAAACAAGAAGTAGCTCCTGCAACTGAAGAGGAACAGGAAGGAGCTCCTGTTCCCAAGGAGAAACAAGTAGGTCCTGCAATTGAGGAAGAAGTCGTAGCTCCTGTATCTGATGAGGAGAAGGAAGGACCTCCTGCAGCGGAGGAGAAACAAGACGAAACTGATGTAGCTGAAGAGGTACAGGAAGGTGCTCCTTCAGTTAAGGGGGAACAGGAAGTAGATCCTGAAATAGAGAGTAATGAAATATCTTCTGCTGCTGAGGAGGAACAGGAAGTAGCTCCGGAAACTGAGGATAATGGAGTAGCTCCTAAAGTGGAGAATCAGGAAGTAGATTCTAATGTCGAAGAAACTTCATCTTCACTTGCCACTGATGCTGAGGGAGACCAAGGACAGGAGGAGGCCATGGATGTAGAAGATGATATTGATGAAGTGACTGACATATCTGAACAGTCTTCTAAGGAAGAGGAGCCTTCTGGAGAGAAAGACCACGACACGCCGACGGTGGAGAAAGAGGAGGCAGCTCAAAAGGAGGATGAGATGGATGAAGAGGGAGATGAAAAGAATGTGAATGAAGCTTCTGATTTTTCAAGGGTTCTTCGGGTATCCGGAGCCAGAGCCAAAGCAGTGACTCCAACCTCCAAACGCATCTCCAAGAAACCGAGCAAGATGACTGTGGAGAACGAAGAGGAAGAACAGGGAGAGGTGAAAGCGGTCGAAGACGACAAGGGAACGAGCACGGAGGAAGAAAAGGTGACGACAGAGGACGAGGCAGAGCACAGTTCAGAGGAAGAGGAGAAAGTACAGGATCCACCAGCGATCGACAAGAGAGTGTTGAGGGGGAAAACCAAAGTGATCCAGACCACGCAGAGAACCAGATCCAAGCGACGTGGCAAGATGTGAACACACCACATACACACTTGCTCACTGAATCGCCCTTAACATGCACGCGTTTTAATAACACGCATTAGTTATTTCAAATGAAAGGTTACAGTAAACAAAATGGCACCGAACAACCACAAGAGAGGTTTAAAGCCTGTGTGTTTGTGTGTGTGCAAATGTGTGCATGTATACAGTCTGTATAAACACACACACACACACACAAATGAGCTTAAACCTGATTCGCAGGGTTTTATAGTGCTGGATTTTATACTGATGTTCAGGGTTTCAATGATTCACTAACTGTTCTTCTAACTGTTACTAAAGCTTTTTGTTAGTTCACGTTTTATTACTGAAACACACACAAAAAAAGATATTTTGTATAAAATATTTCAGATCTTCCTGTCCTTCCTATACAAAACATTCACTATTAAACTCAATGGAGCCATTATGATTAATTCTTTGTACGGCCTTTGTTTCAATACTGTTTTTATTTATTTATTTATTTATTTATTTTTATTTAAATAATGCCCTCATCCCATCATCTTGGCAAGTTCGCCTTCGCCAAGGTTGGAGCTTGCATAGTCAGGATTATGTTACAGCGAACGTCATGACCTTGAAAATATTACAGCTTCAGTCAGAATAACTGATTTGTTGATTCGATTTACAGTGACGCGTCTGTCTAAGGGGACTAGACCTGAATGTAAACAGTGTCAGTAAATGAAGCACTCGCGAATGTTTTTGATTTAACTGTAAATGCGAGTATGCAGTATTTAAAAATAAATAAATAAATAAATAAATATAGATGTTGCTTAAGTTCATTGCTCAAAGGATTGGACATTTACCTTGAAGTGTATTTCTGACACAGCCAGCGAGCCACTCGTGAGCTGAAGAAATAAATGAATCCCCTAAAGATGCATATTACTCAAATGTGACGAACGTGTTGCAGTAGTGTTATTTATCTTGTATTGGTTTATCAATGGCCTTAATGTGATTAAAAAAATAGTTATTTTGCTCTATCATATAACAATACAAATAATTTTTAACTCTTTATATTAGTAAAAGTGCATTTTAGGTCATATTTTAGCTCCTGTATTCTATCTTCTTGTGAATTTATTTGTTTTGTTGATTTCTCTAACTTTTACGTTAGCATTTACCACTGGAGGGAGCACTAAGGGTAAAACAAACAAACACACACACACACACACACACACACACACACACACACACCTGATGGATTTTCCTACACGTACCCAGATGGCATTTATAGTAGAAACTATTCTCAGGCGTCCCAGTGTGTTTGTATGAGCCTTGTTTTGGGTTTTCTGTACGTCTCACCTGTGTCAGCTCTATGATTACTGTTACTGCACTAACAATGAACCGTTGTACGCGTCTCAAAATCCATTCAGATTTCCAATATTGTACAAAAGTAACATTTCAAGCCCGATGCCCTTTTTATTGTGAATCTATATTTTTTGTGAATTTCTTCTATTTTGCTATTTGCTCCAAATATGACTACCATGTTTACTGATTTTTGTTCGAATAAATCGTTATCTTTACATACGTACGATTTCAACGTTTATTCTGTTTATTCTGTATTCGGGTTCCTGGATCCTTATTTGTCCTGCCTTTATTTCATTTGAAGTAGCAGTATTAAATTCGATTCTGATTGACCATGTTGACGTAAACATTTGGCTGCATATGCGCACTTATAGGCGCATCGATTTAAATTATTTTGTAAAAATAATTTTGAAAGTTTGTTCGCATCAATATGACCTAAAACTATGACCTAAAAGTCTTAAAAGTAGACAAATAGAACCCAAGGAAACAACTGAGACCATATATTATACTTGGTCATTTATTTATTGAGGAAAATAATCCAACATTACATATCTGTGAGGGGCCTAAAAATCTAAATTCACCACCAGGATTTTGATGTTGCTATATTTTCAGCTTCAATAACTAAAAAAAAAACAACCATTTTGACCTGATTAAACATATATTTTTTATTTACTTTAGTACATATTTTATTCTTTATTTTTTTTACAATTATGTTAGATGGCTAGTTACAACTGTCTGATAGTGAGTGAACATAGAGTTGGATAAAGAAAGATTACTTGCATATTAAAATGATGACCTAGTGCCTGTTCCGAGATGAACGCTTATTGAGTGTCAATAAATTAGGTGTACCAAGCAATCATATATCCAAGAAGAATATCTTCCCATCATGGTGAGGTGAAAATGAGGATCTACTCTGCCAGTGTCACTCGGTTGCTGTCTGTAAACAGCGTGTGGTGCACTTGAGCGTGTTTCAGACTAAATAAATCTAATTTGGATTACTTAAGAAACTGAAACAAATAACTGATCCTATTTCTGTTTCTAATATTCTGGTTTTAATGAAACACCAGGAACTGTAGTCCCAGCACCACAGCACAACTGTTCATGTGAAATTGAGGTCCAAAACCATTTCCATGGTACTTGAATTGGCACCATCCTCCACAATCTCCAGGCTGCACCGCTTGGGGCCGTCCTCAGTACCAGAATGTAGCCTCCAGTTGATGAGCGCTCCAACTAGAAGTATGGCATCAGGATGGATCAGGCAGGTCCAGAGAGCAGAAAGGATCAGGATCACTGGCATCTCCATAATATAATGTGTGGCTCGACAGAAGGAGAGAAGGAGCGTGAGGTAAAGAGACGAAGAGATTGTGTACTTTTGCATAAAAGAAAGCCTATTCATGGTAAACTTGAGTAAACAAATATGTTTTCAGCCTGGACGTAAACACCGAGACTGTGTCGGAGCTCCAAACACTGACTGGAAGGCTGTTACATAACTGAGAGGCTTTGTAACAGAAAGTTCTTTCCCTTGCTGAATACTAGCTGTTTCTTCTTAGACTATGCAATGTTTTTTGTTAGAGCTTTTCTTTCTTCTGGTTCGAACCTGGTTTTCCCGTCATATTGACATGCTTTCATTTTAGCTCAGTCTTGTTTGGAGTGAGATTACCTGAATGTAGGGAGCCATAGAGGTGATCAAATTAAGACACCACTGTGAAAGTGAAACGATGCAGACCAGAATATTTTAACACTTACATGTTACTACACGTTATGCATGTTCGCCTCACACCTTACACGGGTTCGAGTCCCGCCGGGGCCATGTGTGTGCAGAGTTTGCATGTTCTCCCCGTGCTGCAGGGGTTTCATCCGGGTACTCCGGTTTCCTCCCCCAGTCCAAAGACATGCATTGTAGGCTGATTGGCGTGTTTGAAGTGTCCGTAGTGTATGAATGGGTGTGTGAGTGTGTATTTGATTGTGCCCTGTGATGGACTGGCACCCTGTTCAGGGTGTACCCCGCCTTGTGCCCTGGGATAGGCTCCAGGATAGCGGGGATACTCCCCGTGTCCCTGATAAAGGAGTAAGCGGTAGAGGATGGATGGATGGATGTTACTACAGATGTCAGATCTGTAGTACAGTGTTATAATCTATATGGACTGGACCTGGATAGTCACTGCACCTTTAGTCTCTCAGGAAACCTGGGAACAACTCCGAGACCTTGGTAAAGCATCTGTAAGACAAGATCTGTTTATTGCCTTGATGTTCGGACTCTTGTGTCCAGTTAGTTAACAATGGAGTTTCTGAGTTCATTCAAGGTGTAGCGATCGTGACCTTGGTGAAGTGTATGCCACAGAGTGAATTGAAGTGCTGGTTAAAATGTGTCAATTTGTCAAATGGTAAGTTTATGATTGTATATTATTCCTTGTTTTGAATATCTGCAAGTGGTTTTTACATACATATTTGTATCTATGCAGTCAGTGTAGATTACTACAAATATGGACCAACAAATAATTGCGCAATACGTGGAAGTGGGTCAGTGCGGCTCTTTATATATTAGGTATTTGTACTTTATTTACAACAGTGTTGTCGCTATAAACCTGTCTCACTGATCATGAGACTCATGTGATTTTGTTTTGGGAAATTCCTTGTAATTGGGGTTATGAATGAACAGAAACTTGTCATTTTCGGTTGTGAATATAGAACACCATGCCCCAGAAAACAAGTTTTGAGAAAATTAATATAAATAAAAATGTCAAATCTTGTTTTATGTGTTTTCACTCTAGTAAGGAAATTCTGTTGAGATTTGAGTATTCCCCCCCCCAATTGAACATAGTGCATTCAACATATTTTTGGAGAAGAAAAAAAATCCCCTTTTATTTCCTAATCTATAGACTATTAAAATGTTCTTCCTCTCTGCAGTGTGTAGGTATTATTTGAACCTTCACCCGGCAGATATAGACTTGTTCTAGGAGGTCGAGGATGTTGGTGGCCCCTACCAGAGGACCAGAGTTACCTTCATAATCTCCTCTAGACTACGGAACGGTAAATTATCATATCTGTACAACTTCTATGCGCCACAGTCAGCTCAGATATTTGCACCTGTTAGACATAACACACTGCCATACACTATTTGAGTGCAAATTTTTGCCTAAACATTTTCCATGTAAAGTTCTGTGAAAAAGTGTCCTAATTTTCTGGATTTTTGCACCGAATCTTATCAGATCTTTAACCACAACCAAATAATATTGCATAAAAGGGACCCTGCATGATCAAAGAACACAATACAATGTGGTATACAATATATTTCATGTATTTTTCGCCAGGTTGCCGAGCCTCGACCAATCCTTGCTCTTGAAGGACCAGGCCTTTTTTGGAGGCTTGTTATATACTATGATTAAATTATTGTTGTATACCTGTTTTGATATCTTTTACATAAACTAATACAAAAAAAATCGAAGTTTATCAATGGCTAAAGCTGGAATAGCTCCTTATGGAGCGGGTGCCCTATATCAGTGGTTTTCAAAGTGGGGGGCGCCAGGGGGGCTTCAACAATTTGGTGTGAAAAATAAATTCTCTCTCTCACACACACACACACAATCAATTCCTAATGTAACGCAATGTAAATATGTAAGATGTAATTATTAATAAAAAGGGGGATATATTCAGAAGTCTTTATTTTTAATGTGTTTTAAAGACATCTTGCAAAAGGGGGGCTTCGGTCAAATGTTAATGCCGTTTGGGAACCAGTGCCTTATATAGTGTACTATGAACAGTGTATTGGGGATTTCAAATACGAAATAGAACAGAAAATATTTTTTATATGTAGTATGCAGTATATCAATAGCCTTCATGGGCTTAAACAGTTGATTAACCGTTATATTAGTAAATTTATTTTATATTTATTTTAGTTCATGTTTGTTTATCTGAGCCTGTATCTCTCTTTATAATATCACCCATAGTGAATTCAATTCTTTAATCATTTATCTAACTTGCCACACGAGGGAGCTCTAAGGTTAAAAGAATTACATTGCTGATGGATTTTCCTCAACACATTGTACATCCATGGCATTTATAGTAGAAACGATTTTCGGGTGTCAGACTGTGTCTGTATGAACCTTGTGTTGGGTTTGCTGTACAGTTCACCTGTAAATAAGAGTGTCAGACCCATAATGATTACTTTCACTGCACTTCCGATGTATGAGAATTGTTGTACGCATGTGAAACCCAATTCAGATTGTACACAATATTATACACAAGTGATCATCTCATTCCTTATATCAATGTGATTTTATTTCTGCAGCCAATTATTATTATTATTATTATTATTATTATTATTTTCTACATGGGAATTGGACATATCTTGCCATCCTTATTCATGAAGCCTTTTTTCCCCTTTATTTGACCATGTTTATGTAAACATCTGGCTGTGTTTGCTCAAGTACAAACTTATCAGTTATGTTATTTATGAATTATACGGATGAAAAATAAGAATCAGCGTTATGCATCTGTTCCATATCAGCACAGGTCTTTGAACTGCCTGAATGTGCACATATGGAGAGGAGGTGAAAGGATAATGTGGTGCCAGTTTTTGATGAAGAAAGGTGTGTGTGTGTGTGTATGTGTATGTGTGTGTGTAAGGCAGTTCGTTTTGTAATTTTTAACAAAAGCCCCCCAGCTGCTCAGTCTCCACGTACTGGCCCTGGTTCACCAGAACTGCTTTCATCCCTTTTAAAAAATGTGTGTGTGTGTGTGTGTGTAGGTTCTCCACCCTATCTGAATGCAGTAGTGTATACATTTGTAGTATCAGCTTGTGTGCAGCCCATCGTTTCTGTGTTGGTTGGTGTGTGCGCGTGTGTGTGCTTTGCAGTCGTGGCTGATTAAGCATGGTGCAGGGTTTTTGTGTGTAATTAATGATGTGTCTTGTGCTCTCTCCCCTGGTAAAGGCTAATAGGATTTCCCTGCCCTGGGCTATGGCACTGAGAGGAGGTGCAAACAGAGGAGAGAGACGGGGGCGGGGCTGGGAGAGGAGGAGGAGAGAGTGATGTGGGGGAAAAGGGGGAATGATTTTGCCCTGGTGAAGTGAGATGACTGACTCCGTCTGTGGAATGTGATGTGAGAATCTCATTGACTTACTGATGAGATGGGGGACAGTGGGAAAATCTGGCAAAAATGAAAGCACTATATTGTTTTTAGAATTCAAAACCTTAGAAAGAGGAATTCCTGTTGGTGTTCTGTATTGTCTGTGCACATTCAGGCTAGCTGACAGTGCATGTGCTCTCTCTAGTCTGTATGACTGTTATGTATGGGATTAAATACTGGGGTGTTCTGTTAATGGTAATGATCATGTCGTGTGTATTGACTAACAGCACAGACAAGTTAGTTACAGTTATACTGCGATCACTTACATTATAGAAACTATAAACAGTCACACCATCACTAGGCTATTTTCTATCGCTGGAAATTAATAAACTTACTGTTATAAAGCACTGACACTGGAGACTTCTTACAGAACTTCACCATTTCAACGAGTAACCATTTTCCATAAATAACGTTTTTTTTTCTTACTCTGTTTTAGTTCTAGCTTTTCATTATGTGGAATATAATACTGTGTATTAAGCCATAAATTTAAAGCTGGAAAAAACTTCTCAACTTATACTTGTAAACAGTAAACCTTGTTAGAGGAAACACACATTCAGTGACATGTAAATCACATGTTAATAAGTCAGATAGACCCTTGCACTTTCAAGGGCTTGATACAGTATGTCACTAATATAAAATATAAAACCTGTGGAAAAGTTGTGATTAATTCGAAAATGTGTTTAGAATGAATGAGATTCAGAATTGTTTGTTGTATTTTTTTTTTTTTAAAAAAAAAACAAAAAACAAAACAATAGACACAGAGTAAGAGTAAGACACAATGTGGCCAAATGTTCTGTTTCTTTTTGCTCCACTGGTGAAAACAAATCCCGAAGAAGCCACACTCACATTATAGCATGTTGGCTAGCTAGCTCACATGGATTTATAGATTCCCATTAAAAGGTGCTTCTGGTCAAATTGGCATCCCTTCTTCATTTTATTCTTCATCTGATGAGTTTTCATTGAAGTCAAAAGTATCCTTTGCCATGTCTGCTGTTGATGTCACTAATTCTACTGTAGTAACTGTTTCGAATAGAGTGTGACACACAGTGAAACTACCCAGTGAGTTTTTAGTACATATAGGCACTCTTGGAACGCTGCTTGACCGATCAAATGTGTGGACCAGAACTTACTGTTGTATACAATAGTGTGCTTTTAACTACTTTTAGCCACTTTAATCGTGTATCAGTTCAATTTAGATGGGTTAATATGGAGGTAATGTGGTAAACGTGGTGAGGTAAATTGCAAGAGAGATGAGAGCAAGGAGGTGATTGGAGGATTTCAAAATCAAGGAAAGGGACTTGGAGATGTAGAAGTGGATATGTTAGGGAATTAAATGGAAGCTTTAGGAGGCATGATGGAAATATTAGGGTGTAGGACTAATTTGATATGGTGGACAGGTTCTGGTATAATATAGAGGGTCTAAGGATCCATATCTAAACTTCTAGAAAATGTTGTAACCTCCCAGTTGCAATCAAATCTTGAAGCTAATAATATCTACGACCCTTTTCCAATCTGGTTTTCGCCTGCTCCACAGCACTGAAATTGATATTGATACTGGTATTAGTGTATATAATAAGAATTAGGTCTAGGAAATAGTGGCAGTGTTAATTAATGTATAGAATGGAGACTGGACACGTTGCAGTATATTATCAAGCGTCCATAGGAGATTGTGCCAGTGGTGAAGGTGGTATAGTACAGGATAAAGGGGTGGAGAGGTTAGGGTATCCACTGAAGGGTCTCGGGGAAAATAAAGTTGTTAGGATATTTAGGATGGTGGTTGGAGGCGACTATGATTCTGAGGAGCTGATAGCGTGAAAGCACAAATGGTGTGAAAGAGAGAACAAGGAGGTGATTTATAGCAGCAGACTTTCTCACTGAAGCACAACAGGGAAATCCATTCTAAAAGCGTATCAGTGATGATGGCCTTTAGGCTGTGTGTGTGTGTGTGTGTATGTGTGTGTGTGTGCACGCACATACAAACCAAGAAGAAAAAACATATATTAGAGTAATAAAACGATAAACACTTTCAAAGTTACATAGCTGCCAATAGCTCCGTGACCGGAGAATGACTTCTATCTTTCTAAGCGTGTGTGTGTGTGTGTGTGTGTGTGTGTGTGTGTATACATGCACTTAAATGCTCCTCATAGCAGTATTAGTAATGCGGCCTCTCTTCTCTCTCCTTCTGCTTTCCAATAAAGTCATCTGCCTCTTCTCAGACCGTACCCCAGGGACCAAACAGAGGGAAGGAAGACGGGTAAATAAACGGAGGCGGTAATGGTGCAGCAGCACTGACGAGCACGTCCGACTCTGTGTGTGTGTGTGGAGGCCCTTGGCACCCCTCTCACTTTACCCCTTATGTTAAAGGCAGTCAGGGGGAAAATTGGAGGCAGCACAGCTCTCTGCAAGCACACCTGAGACTGGGAAAGGAGGGATGGAGGGGGAGGAAAGAGAGAGGAGCAGGAAAGGTTTAGAAGGAGAGAGGAGAGGAAGATCAGAGGAAGTAGAGGTGGTATGGGAGACGATAATGGTGCAACAGAAATGCAGGGCACAGTTGAAAGATGGTAGAAAGAGAGGTTGGGTGAAACAGAAGAGGAAGGACGAGAAGGAGATAGGAGTGGGGGGAAATATAAGCAAGAGGAGACAGAAGTGCAAGAGGGATGAAAGAGATGTACAAGGAGGAAGGTGAAAGGGAGATAAGATGGAGCAGAGAAAGAAGGAAAGGACCACTGCGTGTAAGATGGAGGACAGATTGAGGAAAGGATGGTGGAGTTGCAGAAAGATATTAAGAATACTGAGGACAAAGGATATAAGATGGGATGAGGAAAAGCTGTAATCACCCTAGTATCGGTGCAGTGGTCTCTCAGTGGTCAAGATTCTGAGCTACTGATCTGAATGTTCAAGCCCCAGCTGTGCCAAGCTGCCACCATTGGGCCCTTGAGTAAGGGTTTCCAACTTCTCTGTTCAAAAGATGCCATATCATGACTGACCCTGTGCTCTGACCTTAGGTGACTAACACAATTTATACAAAGAATTTCACTGTACTTTATTTGTATACACTCACTAAGAACCCCTGTATCTCCGCATTCATGCAATTCTCTAATCAGCTAATCATGTGGCAGCAGTGTTGTGCATAAAATCATGAAGCTACTGGTACTTCAGTTAATGTTTACACCAAATAAACAAATGGGGAAAAATATGATCTCAGTGACTCAAGGCCAATGGGACACCATGGCAAAAGACCACACTGGGTTCCACTCCTGTCAGCCAAGAACAGGTATCTGATGCAATAGAAGGTGAAGGCTCACAAAAACTGGAAATAACAGGTGAAGATTAGAAAAATACCAGGTTGATGGTTTCTTTGCAATGGGTACAAATAAAAACTTTGAATGAAAGTCAAAATGAATATGCTTTGCTATGAAAAAGCGAGAAGTCCGGTGATGAATGGAATATTGTTCAGGCTTATATTATTATTTAATATAATAAAACCTGTATAGAAATAAGACCTTACACAGACATACCTTGATCAGCCATAACAATAAAACCCACCTGTTTAATACTGTGTACATCCCCCTTGTGTCGCCAAAACAGCTCCGAGCCATCAAGGCATGAACTCTGAAGAATACTGAAGGTGTGCTGTGGATTCTGTAAGTTTGTGGCCTTGGGACTGCAATGACTACAAACAGTTTTGCACTCAGGTCTCCTTTAGTGAACAGTGGACTAGTTCAAGGTTTCTTCCTCATATCATCCTGGGGAGTTTTTCCTCGCCACATTTCATAGTTTCACAGTGTTGGCAGAAAATGCCATACAAAAAGCATGTTATTTAACTAGTATTTTTTTTTTGATGAAGAGGGCTTACATAAAAAAATAAAAATAAAGTAAATTTTGGGCCTATTAATCATAAATCATAGTAGTTCTGATTCTTCTTTAATTCTTTTTTTACACAGTGCCACCAAGATGAAGAGGCTTCTTATTAGGAGCTCTACTCAACCTTGATTATGATTTGGTTGCTATAGTGACAGCTTAAAGTGAGATTTAATTACTAAAGTTATGTGAATGAGCTCGACTTATCTTAGAGGTTTCTGAAGCTGCCGGCAAGTTTGTTTGTAAGGTACATGACCTTGGTGTTATACACTGAGATATACAGTCTGGGGAGTCACTGAATGTTAAAGAAGGCAGGCTAACATTTTGGTGTGATCTGTAATGCTTCCATGAAATATCATGCATTTCATCAGTACGACAAGTGCGTTTTCCAAAAGAAATATGATAATTTCTTGTTTTTGGATTTAGGGATTTGTAAAATAAATGAGGAAAATCTAATTGCATTATTCCATGATTCCTGTAAGATTCTGGTCTAATTGTTAAACCTCCATCCATTGAGTACATTTTAACCGCTTTGCATAGCTTAATATCCATCCATCCATCCATCCATCTTTTATACCGCTTATCCTTCCTTCAGGGTCACGGGGAACCTAGAGCATCGGGCACAAGGCGGGGTACACCACGTGCCAATCCATCACAGGGCACAATCACATACACACTCACATACCCATTCATACACTACGGACACTTTGGACATGCCAATCAGCCTACCATGCATGTCTTTTGGCCTGGGGGAGGAAACCGGAGTACCCGGAGGAAACCCCCGCAGCACGGGGAGAACATGCAAACTCCACACACACAGGGCCACGGTGGGAATCGAACCTCCGACCCTGGAGGTGTGAGGCGAATGTGCTAACCTCTAATAGCTGAATATATATATATATATATATATATGTATATATATATATATATATATATATATATATTCTTAGGTTCATGCATCTCTTCCATTCAGAACACAGGTTAGGTTGAAATCCTGAGACTTATTTCTTGCTGGAAGCTCTGTCTGTGGCCTCCTGGCAGAGGTAAACTGGTGTTTAGTAAAACTCATCAGTTGCTTTAACTTGGGTAAGTGCACCTGTGACAATATTTTCTGGTCAGTTATACATGTTATAGACTTAACTATGGAGTCAAACAACAGCATGCTTGCGGATGCATTATAACGGAAATGAACATAAAATTATTTTAAAATCTCTGAATCACATTTGTTTAAATTTGAAAGTGATGTATGGTTCAGTGGGATATTGTTAATATTGATAAATAGTGAACAGAAAATTATACATAACTAAAAGAAAAACTAATATATATACAGTGCCTTGCAAAAGTATTCGGCCCCCTTGAACTGTTCGACCTTTTGCCACGTTTCAGGCCTCAAACATAAAGATATAAAACTGTAATTTTTTGTGAAGAATCAACAACAGGTGGGACACAATCATGAAGTGGAACGAAATTTATTGGATATTTCAAACTTTTTCAACAAATAAAAAAGTGAAAAATTGGGCGTGCAAAATTATTCAGCCCCGTTAAGTTAATACTTTGTAGCGCCACCTTTTGCTGCGATTACAGCTGTAAGTCGCTTGGGGTATGTCTCTATCAGCACATCGAGGGACTGAAATTTTTGCCCATTCCTCCTTGCAAAACAGCTCGAGCTCAGTGAGGTTGGATGGAGAGCGTTTGTGAACAGCAGTTTTCAGTTCTTTCCACAGATTCTCGATTGGATTCAGGTCTGGACTTTGACTTGGTCATTCTAACACCTGGATATGTTTATTTGTGAACCATTC